>PVJL010009702.1:0-54898 GCA_004026885.1 Lyroderma lyra | reverse complement strand
GTCCTCGAAGTCTGGGGTCAGGACACGGGTTGGCTGTACAAGGGAGGATTGCCTGGCCTCTTCCATAGCTTGGCCCCAGTCTGCTGGGACCTCTGGGAGAGCAGTGTCACTCCTGGGGACTCACAGAGGAAGGAGGGCCTGCAAACCCCGTGCTGCAGGGAGGGGGAGGCGTTCCCAGTACAGGAGGGACCCCGTCTTCACCCCTCACCCCGCTCTCTTGGCCCCGCGCTCCTCGGGCAGGACCCCAGGCGCAGACTTACGTATTTTGCCGTGTGTAATGCACTCCTGTGTATCATGTGCTACCGTGCGTAATGTGCAGCCGCATTTTGGGCCCAAATTTTCAGGAAAAAACAATCTTCTGTTTCTAATTCAAATTTTTATTTATTTATGTTTAGGGACTTGTGTTTTATGTTATAAAGGAATTTTAGCATTTATTTTTTAACATGGTACAAGAAAGTTTATGTAACACATAATTACAAAAAACAACAGATGCAAGGTACAAGAAATGTTAGGTATGAAATTTTTATACATAATAAGAATGATTATCATATTCCAGGGTATTATTTTGCATATGGATATCGTTATTGATAGCTAATGTTACACTTTTAACTCCTAAGTATAAATAAAAGAATTAAAAACATTTATAGACATGTAGATATGGAATTAGTACTACCCATGTATAATGCACATCCTTGTTTACACCTCATAAATTTGGGCAAAAACAGTGCACATTATATACGGCGAAATACGGTGATTCTCTTACCCCAATCCCTGCCAATCAGGCTTGTCTGGTCTGCCCGGAGCCAGCTAATCCCCATTCCTTGCTCTTTCCTTTTGGTATCTTCCTTATACCCGTACTTTCTTTCCCCCACTTTTCGGGGTAACTCCTTACATTGCTAGTCCTCGTATATCCTAACTTGATAAGTACCAACTAGCGAGCACAGATGGCCTTTCGAACTCTCCTTAAAAACTCACCAGATACATGGGATGGAAAGAGAAGTCACACTGGGTGGTGAACACATAAAGCAACACATAGAGGAGTCACTGTAGCACTGTACACCTGGAACCTATGGAATTCTTGCTAACCAATGTCACCCCAATAAGTCTAACAATAAAAGAAAACAACCTCTTCTGCTTCAAAACTCATCTGCCCTTCGTCTCAATGGACTCGAGCTCAGTCTTTCAGCCCACATGCAATAGCCTTGATCTCTGTTGCAGGAGTCTTCTCTGTCTAACCCCATCCAGTGTGATATTCTTTTGCAGCAGCACCTTAGTAACCACGCCCTCCCAGTCAAATCCTGCAAAATTGCCCTATAAAATCCTACCTGCCTCGGAACTAGGAATTCTAGAAGGGCCCTCTCTGCATGCCGGTGTTGTCCTGGAAGCTTTTCGCCATCATGTGTGCGCTTGCACGTACTGAAAGGCTGTGCTTAAGATTTCATTTCACCATATAGCAGCACATACAAGGGAATCCCCCTTCAAGTCCATTGAGACCGGGCCCATAGCTACCCAGCTGGTTGACATTTCTGAACCCTCCCATGCAATTGATGTCACCAACTCTGACTAAAGTCTCACCAAAGCATTGTGAGTCAAGAGATAAGACATTGGTGTGCCTCTTTCACATTCTTTCATCTGTCCCCTGGCTCCATCCAGGTTCAACCATGGCACTACCTAGGGGCTTGAAGAGCAAAACAAAAATGCTCTAGGTCTCAGCTCAACAATATGTTGAAAGGAACCTGGGTTCAGGGTGACCTAAGGAAGAAACCCTCTCCACCAACTTGGATGACTCCTTTCAGAACTAGCACAGCCTAAAGAAATCTACTTCCCTAGGCTTGAAGCCACTGTTTACTGGAGTCTCTAAATAGCCTTCAACCTAATCTTACAGAAATTCTGGTGAATTTTCCAAGTCTGGTTCTACTAGCAGTGAGAGATCATGTAAACAGCTGCTTCACCTCGGTCCTAAACTTGCACTTTGAAAGAAGGATGGAAACTAACACTGAGAACCTACTACGTGCCCACCACTTGCTGGGTGCAGTCCCTGAATCCAGGCGGAGGAGATAGAAGCACAGCGGGTGTCCTTCCGGGGTTTCTGAGTCTTCATAATGTTCTGCTGTTTTGTCTCAAGGTGAATGGGGTCGGCTTTTCTAAAGCGGGGCGATTGGATCGTTTGTAACAGGACGGAGCAAGGTGATTGAAGGGTAATTGCTGCCTGAAGTCTAATCAATAGAGCTGTGAAACATCAGAAACAGCTCCGGCCAGGCCTCCTCTCACAACCCCGCGTGGACAGCAAGCCCGGAAATTGAACAGAATGAAAATGTGACTTGGGTCGTGTTCACTTTGAGAATATTTTCAAGTACTTGGTTTATAACTTCAGAAACCAGTCAGGTGCTTCTCTTTCCTTAAGGGAGAAAACACCCAGATCTAGCCACTAGTATTTCCTTGCTGGATTAACAAGTTAAAAGTCAAGATAAATGTCAAGAACTCTCAAGGGAAAATACTAACTAGGAGGAGGAAGCATCACATTTTTATGCTAGGGTAGCTACAACAAATAATAAAAATACACTTCAGTTTAACATCAAAGCTAAGCATAGATATTTGTAAATCTTTGAGAATGGCAAGTTTTTCTTCTTTTTTTCTTTATTTGTGTAATTACTTTTGTTTTTCCACAAAATGTTTGTTGACTTCCTTTTGACATCGGCTTTAATTACTTCCTCTCAGTTGTTTAAGACTTTTAGAAAGAATATATGCAGGCTCACCAGGAGGAGGAGCTTACCTGTGGTAGGATGTGAGGGGAACGATCCCCCCACCATGGTGCTGTCACCTCTGAAATGAACAGTGTCTGACAGCCCTGGGTGTCCATCTCCTGCTTCTACTGCCTGTTCATCATGCGACCTTAGGCAAGTCACTTGACCCTCATCCGATAGTAAATTGCCCCATTCCTAGAAATGGTGATTGTTTTGTACAAATGTTTTCAAGTTTGAGAGGTGTGTTGAACCAAGAAGCACAGTGCCCACCATGTAGTAGGTGCTCAATGAATGTTTATTGGCTTGCCTTCCTGTCTTTCTTCCTTGTGTCTGCTCTTCCTCTTCCCATTGAGTTTGTGTTTTTCAATATCAATATTATCATGATAGCTATACACCTTGGGCTCATTCACACCTGATGTTATTGGTCACTAACCAGAGAGAGGTGGGGCCCACACTAGGTTTGGAGGAAAAAGAGAGGACAGGGAACTGAGTTGGAAGAAGGGGTCAGAAAGACTCAGAAAGTACTTTGTTGAATCTCAATTGCATCTAGGGGCAAAAACCAAAGGCCAGCACTCCCTGCCACCCCCTAATTCCTGTAAGTGTGGGTCAACATTACGAGTAAGGATTTGGCTGGTTGTAGGACACTTGAGTAGACGACAGTGCTAGGAATGGCGTCCGCCTCTGAAGGCAACATTTTTATTTGGGTCAAATAAAATACAAGAAGATTCTTTTCAGTCTCTTCCTTCCAGTCAAGTGGTAAGCAGGGATATTAGAAGCAACTCGGTCAACTTTTCATTTCATTGTTCACTGTAGTCCCACAGTGGACTTCTCCTGGGACTACTGTCACGAGCCAAGTAAAGTGCTGTGAAAACCTTCTCAGGGAAATCTGTCTCATTCCTTTCCTCTGCTTCTGTGGGTAGGTATGTGTTAGATTTGTCTTTCCATCAGTAAATGATGTCTTGGATCTTGAATGTGATCTTAGGGGTTGAAAACATGGCCTGCTTTGGTTCTAATTTGTTCAGCCTAATTAGATAAGAAAGATGGAGTGTTTCCTGTATTCTAACCTCTTTTATTAACGTTCAACTTTGAGAGCTTAGACCAGATCCCCAACTAGTAATAAAATATGACCTTCTGTTTTTTTTCCCCCTCTGTTGCTTCAGGAACCTCTTATAGAAGAGGGACAGTTAATCCAAGAAAAGATTTGGGTAGTCTGGAGTCTTCTTTCCACCTGAAAATACTACCTATTCAAGTCACTTATATCATTTTACCTAAGATTTTATTCTTCACAGGAAATTCAAACATAAAGCAATACTGTAAGTAGTCGTGACACTTTCCAGATTACAATTGAATTTATTCATAAAAAATTCTATCACTAAGAGGAAAATTATATAAAGCAGAATTCCAACCTCTGGCTAAAAAAAGACAGACTGAATACTGCATCTTTTTTCTAATGCCTCACTAAAATGATTGTAAAGGGAAAAGTGCTATCCAAGCAGCAGAAATCAAAATAATTTCATCTTTATGTGAAACTAAAAAATAAAGGGAAAATTTCTCCCACCTAAAAGGTAAGATTTTCCAGACTGAGCTAACTCACTGTTTGCCCTGCTCGGTAGATAAACATAAACCCGACTGAGTCACGTCATCGTGAAATTTTCAAACAGGGAAAAGAAGAGGGTCCTCAAACTAACAAAGGGCCAAAAGTATACCTCCTACTGAAGATCAAGAAACAAAATGACTTCACACTGCACAACAGTAATCCCAGGTACGAGAGGCCATAGCCAAATACCTTCAAAATTTGAAGGAAAACAATGTCCAACCTAGAATTCTATAGCCAGACAATTTTCAATCAAGTTGGAAATTAGAAGATAGACATTAACATAGGCAATGTCTCCAGGGGAAAAATATGCCTTCCTGCTTAATGGAGAATGTGTTACATCCTCAAAAAACGGAAGTTAATGAAGAGGGAGACCTAAGAAGTAGAAAATGCAACATATTGAAGGCAGACAATCTTCTGAATTATAATAAAGAGAAAGCCCAGAATGGCAGCTGAATCCCAAGCCCACAGAGAAACCCAGGCGAGTTTAGAGCACGCTTGTCCAAGCTGCAGCCCACGGGCCACGGTGCCCCAGGACAGCTTTGAATGCAGCCCAACACAAATTCATCACATTATGAAAATTATGCACAGAATTTTTTTTTAGCTCATCAGCTATCGTTAAGTGTTAATGTATTTTATGTGTGGCCAAGATGATTCTTCTTCCAATGTGGCCAGGGCAGCCGAAAGGTTGGACACCCAGGGGCAAGTCAGGAGAGGCTCTTGGAAAGGTGAATCTAATAGAAAACCCGACGTCCCTGGACATCGTGAGAGGAGATGCAGATACTTGGGAAAGAGTTTGGTGTTGGATGAGAAACCAGTGCACTGAAAAATACACCAAAAAAGTAAAAGGAAAAAAAAATCATGAACTCAATGGAAAATAAAAGGTGTTAGGGAAAGGAAGTAGATACAAACCTTTTTATTATTGTCAGACTTGTTGGGGTGACATTGGTCAGCACGAATTCCGTAGGGTCCAGGTGTATGGTTCTGCAGAGCATCGTCAACCCGTTGCACTATAAGTTCACCACCCCAGTGTGAGTTCTCTTCCCATCACCATGTTTTTAAGAGAAATGAACCTTGACAAAGGCAGAAGCTGGTTGTTCCCAGGAGGAGGTCAAGAGGGGAGGGAGGGTTGTCCTATTTTCTTTAAAAAAAAAAAAAAAAAAAACCTAGTGGAACTGGCTGACACTTTATGTGCATGTATAACAAAAAACTATAAAAAACCAAAACGTAACCTAAAATACGCTGCATGTATTTCAGTAGGAAGCATCTCGCCATGTGGACGAGGAGCACTTCAGGTGCAGCTGCAGTGTCACACTCGGGGTGCCTTCCCCGGCCCTGTCCTATTGGGCAACTCAAAGTGCTGCCACTTCAACAAGGGCTGGTGATGAAGGTCAGTAGGGCCTCCCAATGGCCCCTTATAACACATGTCCAGTGTACCAAGAGCCTTTAAAATGTGCACCCTTGATATTTGAGCCCCTCCATGTTTGTATAGCGACTACCTTTGAGACGAAAAATAAAACCTATGTCCATATATGTGGAAACACATAAAATGTTTATGGAAAATGCATGAGGTCTAGTAGCAGAGTGGTCTCTCCGAAGGGGAGGAACGGAGTGTATTGGGCATCCGCAGGGAGGACTACCTTTTCACTGTTTTTCCTTGGCTACTGGATTTTTTTAACGAGGTTCATCAATTGCTTTTCAAAAAGTAAATTTAAAATGTGACCCATCAGGGGAAATACGTAAATGTTAACCAAAAATAAATCCTAGATAAACCTATCGGTCCTTGTCCATCGGGGAGGTATGTTGTTGACAGCTATGGAAGACACAGTACTGGGCTTGGAACCTGGAAACATTCATCTCAGTTCCATCTTACTAGGGATGGCACTTAGGTGAGAAAACTTAATCTCTCTGACATTCAGTTCTTCGTATGCAAAATTTTTTTTTTTAAAGTCACAATCTCAGGGCAAAAATGGAGTGATTTAAAGCAACACTTATAAAAAGAGTAGGTAAATTTTATAGCACTTTCAGAGGCCTAAGTGCAGGTTGAAGCTTAAATGTACGGTGTAAAGTAAAAACAAACTTTTAACCATTTAGGCCAAGCTGCTGTTCTGTACAATAGCAGACATTCAGCCAAATGTGATTAACTTTAAAATTACTGTACACTCCAACTCCACATATTATGAACTCTCCTTGGCTTTCTATACCAAGGGTGCCGAATGTAGCCAGAACAATCTATGAAAAATGCATGAGATTGACTTACTCCTTTCCTAATAACGTCAGCATCTCTAAATAACCGATCTGTGTTGGGTTAACAGTTCCAAAATTTTGTATGAGCACCATTGGCTACTTGGCAGCCTCCAGATGGTTCATGTGCTCAAAGGGTTATTCTGGAAGAGACTTTAATTTGGTTATACCAGCAAAGCACTTATTATGGGTCATGCTCAGGACATGGGAATATATTTGTTACATCAAATCATGGGGTTTTTAAATGAGATGATGTGGGTAAAAGTTTCCGTGTAGTGTTTGGTGAACAGTAAACACCCACAAAGAGTAGCTATTTAAAGACTGATGTCTATTGAGAAAGTCATTTCAAGGGTTCCAGATGACTGAATGATTATAATTCCCTATCTGAAATACATAGACATAATTTATAGATATATCTATACCTATATCTATACAGGTATATGGAAGCATTATTTTTGGGGGTGAGGGAATGACAGATGAGATTGAAGGGGGCCAAATGCTATGGGGTTTGTGAGCCATGCCTGCTACCAGATCCTATCTCATTTTGTAACCCCCCAAAATCATGCCTCTCTAGTCATAAGGCCACTCTTCCAGCAGATATCTCCATGGCTGCATCCTTAACTTTGCCCAGACCCCTGCTTCACTGTACCCCCAGAAAGCCAGATGCTGTCTGCACCAGACAGAGGCTTGCACCCCACAGACAAGCACCCTGTCTCTACACTGTTTTTTCTTTTTTTAAATAACACCACTGCTTAAGGCATACAATTTATTTGTCTACTTGTTTTTCTTCCTCATTGAAAGTTAGTTCCAGGAGGGCAGGAAACCTTGCTTACATTTCTATTGTATCCTCTATGCCTAGAAGAGTGCCCAGAACAGAGTAAGTGTTCACTAAACACTTGTTGAAAGAATGGAGAAGTCAGTGAATCAATCCATCAAAAGTATACTAACTTTGGTATTCAAAATCCTTGGAACTTAGTTCTGCTGATACATGCTAATTTTAATTAGATGTCCTTGGGAAAGATCATTTATTCCTGCTCTAGTTGTTAATCATCTCAACTAAAGGAAGAAAGACGAAGCAGATGATACTGTAGAGGGTGACCTGGGAAGGCCTCTCTGATAAGATGACATTTGATCAGAAAGATGAAAGATCAAATGGGAGGGCACCAAAAGGAGGCCTTTCATGTGGGGCCTCTCCACCCCCAGGGCTCTAAGGCCTGGATGGTGCTTGGTGTCTTGGAGTCAATGGAGGTGCTAATCCGCGCTCCTGCAGCTGCCTTGGAGCATACATGACTTTGGTGGTTTGAGTGTCCTGTCCAGCTAGGCATGACTCTGTTCTTTTAGCCATAAATCTAGTTGGGAATTGCTTGTGCATATTGCCACTCAATCATATGCTGTATAGTTCTAAATGTAGTATATACTTGTGACCATTGTTTAGGACAATATCAAAGAATGACAGGGCGATCGTGTCTACACATTTTTGTTTTACGAGCTGAGAGTTGAACCAAACCTTCAGCTGCGATTTGAAAGTAATGACCTGGCAGCTGTGAACACAACACACATCAGGTCAAAATAGGTCTTAGCAATTCTTTTTAAAAGAACCCCTTGCTTGTTGTTGTTGTTGTTGTTGTTGTTTTTAACAAGCCTGTTGAAAGTATACCATGATGTTTCCCCCTTGCAGCTTAATAGTCAAGTGCGTTCTGCATCCCTTTCTGTGCTGGGAAGGCATCGAAGTAAATTAGCAGTGATGCAGAAGTCCTTAGGGTGTGTGTGACAGTTGCAAACAGTTTGGCACTTAATTAAAGATCAATTATGAGTTCTAAGAGCATCCAATTCCAACTAATAATAATAATTCCAATCTGAAGTGGGTGAGAAAAGCATCATAAGCATTTCCACTGAGATTAATCATTTGGGTTAGATGTAATTTTTTAAGATAGGATTCTAAAATCAATTTTAAAAATCAACTAGATATATAAGGTCAGTCACAATCCCCCACCCCTCACTGTCTTGGTAAGTTACAGACATCAAAACAATTTTATAATTGTCAGAAACTTTATCTGACCTTGGGCAAGTGTGGGAGTCAATTCCAAAGGTACCATCCCTGGGGCTTGGCTCAGGTGGGTATGACAAGGTGCTCATCAAGCCGAAGTGATGGCTCTGGCTGGTCTGCAGTCCTCCACGGTCATGGATGGTATCGGTAAAGTGAAGCGCCATGACTTCCTGTCACTTTTCCCCCCTGAGTCTTCCTATGACCTCATCACCCAGAGCTGTGTCTATTAAGATCCTGCCCCTCCCTCTTGACACCTGTTAACTCTGTCCCACTCTTAGACCCAGCCTGTGGGACTGTCAAATGACTATTCAGCAATCACTAAACATGTCTGCCCTTCCGTAGAAAGCTGTCTTTGCCACAGTCTTTCCCTCTCTTCTCGGGCAATCTGCACACCTTTCACAGGACCTTCTAAAAGAGCACAGACATGTGATTACATCTAGGCTCACCTGGGTCACCTTTCCATCGCAGGATAATTAACCTAGTCACATCTCCAAGTCTTCGCCTTAAGGTAACATTCACAGGGTCCACAGGTTAGGTCATAGACATATCTTCGGGGGCAATTGTTGAGTCTATGACACCCTCTATACATTCCGGTCATTCCTGCACTTGCTCAGAAGCCCTGCAGGGAAGTTACCTGATGGCAGAATCATAGCCTAGTTCCTCCCTCCAAGGGTTCTAGCATTTCACTCTGCATCTGGCAGGGAGTGGAATCAGGAGTGCTAGTCAAGGTGTTTAACAGGTCCAGCGTGAGCAGCAACCAACTGGAATGAATGCCAGCTACAGGGCTGTGAAAGGGGTTAAGCCTTTAATTGTGGAACTCTATGGAAGTGTGTGTGTGTGTGTGTGTGTGTGTGTGTGTTGGGGTAGAAGGTCCCCAAGGAGGATCTGGGCTCCTGAGGCTGTCTGAAGAAGATGGACACCCAGAGGGATTGGGGCCATGGCTGCTTCTAAGCAAGTAGGGGAGTGCTGGTACGCTCCAACAACGGTGTTATGGCATGCGTGTGCTGAGACAGTGTCAGCCTCGGAGAAGATGCATATTTGTTGAATGGATGAATGGATTAAAGAATGAAAAACTGAATTATGGAGTTTCTCTCCTATAAACAGGTTATTGAGGGAGAGATTTTGGGATACGAAGGCCTAATCTTGCCCATTAGGGGACTATGGACAATGGGGTGGCCTCACCCAGAGGAATTTATACACTCTGTGGACGCATGGGCTGCCTGGTCCTTCCTATCTAGAGGCCTAACGACGTGAACACTTGTGATCGCAGGAAACCTCCTAGGAGGACACACACAGGGACCAAGACCTATTCATCCACCTACTGCTGCCAAACCACTTGACTTGCGTCACCCCAGTGTCGGGCCCAGGAGAACAGCATGGCCATGAGTGACTGCGCTCACACACATGGTTGAGGGCCATGAAGCTAAGGGTCAGTGAGTGACATTACCACCCAATTAGTTTGCACAGCCAGGGACAGACAAGATAATTGCAAATGTGCAAGGAGAGGAGTGCCTAAGTGTTTGGATGTCAGAATCAATTTTTTAAAATGCCCAAAGTCAGAGAGCAAATTTAGCTAAGATTAACAGCTGCGTTTTGATGAAGGAAGGACTCCTACAATACCAATGTCATTCAAGGTGGGGACAGGGCAAGGGCTGTGACCAGGAAGCCGTCTTGCAGTTCCGCCGTAGCCGCCGCCTGCTCATCTCCCTCCACATTCATCGGATTGGAAACACCGGTCCCATAAGCATAACATGAGGAGCGTCTGTTCGTCCTGGTCCCAGAGCCACCCCTCATCACTTCTCTCCTGCACTCCCAGAAAAATCTGCTCGCTGATCCCCAGACCTAGCCAGTCCCAGCTCACCCCACCCAAGCCCGGAAGCTCCAAGCAGCCATCAGTCAGTTCCAAGGCCTCCAGGGACTCCGTGGTGAGTCAGCCCAGCACTAATCTCTCGGTTGGGCCCTGAAGCCCCTCTTGGCTAAACAGACTCTGTGTTCTTTCTGTCACATGTGTCCCCAGGTCTAGAAGTTGCCTTGCTGGAGGAAATTCCAACCGTTCTTCACCCTCTAGATGCATTACCCCATCCTTCAAGAGGCTACCCTGTTGCTTCTTTCTTTGTCCCCAGCCCCTGAATGGAAACTCTCCTTCCTCTGAATATCCGTAGCATCTCGTTTTTATTTCAGTGCAGGCTGACCAGACGTCGCATTTTAAATGGGACATCTGGTCAGCCTCTTTCAGTGTCTGAATTTAACCATGTTCTCCTTGCTCTTACACTGTTTGTTGTTGTTGTTTGTTGTTGTTTACAGTCCTTTCCTTCTCTCCTAGACTGTGAGCTTCTTGAGAAACAAGACATGTAGTTAGGACGCTGCACACGCACCCCCACACACACCACCACCCAGCCCCACTCTCCACAGCTAGTGCTCAGATCAGACCATGTGTGTTTACGCGGAGCAAATGGAACTCCCTAACATGGGTTGCAAATAGACTCCTGGAGCAGCACGAAGCCCCTTGCTTTCGTTCCCTGAACTCCTGAGGGCAGACGGTGTGTCCCCTTTATCCACACTTCCACGCTGACACCCGTTGGTGCCTGGCCCAGGGTGGGCATCCCATCAGTGCGTGGTGAGTAAAAGAATGAGTAAGTGAATGATTAGAAGATGAACAGGTAAATGTGGAAAAGAGGTGGAGGGGTACCAGAAGAGAGCCCCAAGAGTAAAGGGCATTGGGACTACAAAGGAGGTGTCCCCCCCAAAACAGCCTCTGCCTCCCAGTTCTCCTTCAGTTTCTTCCCCTACTTGCCGTAGAGCTGATAGAAAAACATTAAAGTTTCATCTTAAAAAAGTGAGGCTGCGGGTTGGGGTTTCTAGAAAGCACCCAGATGGAATTTGTTCAGAGCCATCATCCTGCAGTGTCTGCAGAAACCCAGGACCTAGAGCGCTGAGGACGCCACAGATGCTGCAGGCAGTGCTCTGGCCCACGTTACAGGCCCACTCGGCATCGTACCATGGTCGCCCTGCTGAGGTTCAGAGCTGAGGAGCCAGAATGGTGTGCAGCAGGGACAGAGGGACAGGAAGTCAACACTGGAGCCCTGGTTAAGTGGGGGGCACTCCATGCTGTCCAGGCTCATGGTTTTTTAGAAGATTAGATGGAGCAATATACCCTGGGTGGGAATACGATCACCGGGTGACGAAAATAGTGAAGGTTAATTGGTTCTGTCTGTCACGGGGGATAATTAAGCGGACACATGTCGTGCTGTTACATTTGGATGTAGCTTCTGATTATATGCTTTTTTTTTCTAACTCAAAATAACTACACAACAATTTAAAACTGAAACTTTTACTATCCTCTGAGAACACTTGAGCTATTCATCAGTGAACTTGGACACTCTGTCATCATCACAGCATCTCGGCAAGACAGGAAGGAGAGGCATACTGTCCTCCCAGCACAGAGAAAGGCTGAGGTGTGAGCAAGGTGCCTGTGCACCTACGGGCAGGGTCCTGGGTACGAGCGCGGAGAGCACGAGCGGGCCGAGGAGGCTCAGCCACCACAGGGTCATTCCTTCAGCAAAGAACATACCTACTGTGCTGGGCACGTGTTTCAGTGCCGAAGACAGAGTAGTGAATAAAGCAGACAAAATCCCTGCTATGAAGCTGCTTGTATATCATGGGGCTAAATATATAAAACCAAAATAAGCAAATAAGTAGATAATAAATGTTTGAAAAAAAAAAAAAACAAACACACAATCCAGTAAACAAAAACAGAGCATGATAATGAAAGAGTAATAGAGGTCGTTCGTAATTAACAGTTAAATTTCAATCATTGTGGGAAATCAAGGGATGGCATGAGGCAGCCTACAAGTGGCAGGGAGAAGAACTGACAGACAAGATACCGAGTAAGGAGAGGACGGGGCGACTGCAGGTTGCAACAGTCAAGGAAAGATTCCATCAGAGAAGTAGACCTTGAACTTTGAAGTAAAGCATCCACAATGACTTGGAGGCTGGGGTGCAGAAAGCATTAGGTGGACAGTAGTAAAATTTGCACAGTAAACACATCAGGAGGTTTAAAAATGAATCACTGACCTTCTTTCTCGAAACCACCCTTGAGAGGTTTACTTTAATGTGCACATTCACACCCCACACGGCTGGCACCACCTGAGCCACATCAATGGCTGAGACACCGAAGATAATTGACCTCAATACAAGAAGGAATGAATACATGAATGGTGCTCATGAACGAGGTCAGTTTAGTGCCAATCACTAGAACTGTCTCTCTAGCCATTGGATTTTTTTCTGGACAACCCCTCATGTGATGGAGCTGATGAAGGGCAATGCCAGGGTCTTGGGCACTGATGGAAGCTCTTGGAGGGCACTGGACCCATAGTATCTCCAACCTATTTGAATTTCTCTTCCTTGAGGATAAATTATATTCTATTGGGTCATGCTCTGTCTGCGGTGTCTCCAACCAGCACGGACCATCCCTGGCATCTGAATACCTCCTTCTAATTCACACAAAGCACTTCATATTCACTAAGGTTTCCTTGCTCCTTACAACAAACCCTTAAGGAAGTTGTCAGTGTTATTGATTCCCCTGTACAGATGAGAGAGTTCAACTTTTACTTTTTTGGTCAGACTTCTCCATCCAAGTATCTCTTAGAAGTATCTCCCCACTGAGGGGAGCCGCCGGCACCAGGAAGGGGAACCCAGCCCAGTGGTTCTCAACCACTGGGATATGATGCACTGATTTGTTGCCAGTCACTGAGAGTGTCACAAGGAATTTGATACTGATAATAAAGTGCCAAAGCTTGCAAGGAATTCACTTTTAAAAAACAAATCAACTTGGTGCCAAGTTCTCTACAGACAGCCAGCTTGAAGCTGCCTTTCCGTGTTCTCTAGAGGAGTGTAAGGAAGAGAGCTGTAGCTCACGGGCACTGGACATGGCTCCCAAGGGGAACCTCGGTGCCACAGCCCAGGGGAGCTGCTGTCAGGAATGGTGACACGTCCAGGATCACGCAGAATCAGGTAAAACCAGGTCCTAATTTCCGAATCTGGGTGATAATTTTTGTTAGCTCCATGATAGCCCATTACCCTTTTCTACCCAGCTGGTCCTTTCAGAGTCAGCCCAGAAACCTGGTTTTAGCAAGTGGGGCCAAGGCCAAACTCGGCCAGGATGAATCCACTTGTATCTTCTGGCCACACCTCCAGAAAGGCTTCTCAACCTCTTGGCTTCCCTGGGCCACGCTGGAAGAAGAAGGTCTTGGGACACACCTAAAATACACTGACACTAACAATAGCTGATGAGCAAAAAAAAAAAAAAAAAATTACAAAAAAATCTCATACTGTTTTTAAGGATTTGTGTTGGACCGCATGCAAAGCCATCCTGGGCCGCAGGTCGGACGTGTCTGCAAGTAGCACCAACGATCACTGCAGGGGCCTACCGATCTCAGACCTCACATTTCTATTTCATTATTTTCCACCATGTCAAAGCAAATGTCCTGGGGGGTGGGGGTGGGGGGGAAGACTGGCCTATCAATTGTCAAAATTTCTAGGCACTCTGATTAAAAGAACAAAAAAACAAAAAAAAACAAAAATTAAAAAGCACTGTCATTTTCATGCAACTATGCATAAGTCTGAAGCTGAAGCCTAGTGTCTACTACCTGAGCCCTGAAGGGTTTGAGGCAACACCAGGAGAAGCAATCAGTGAGGAGATGTTCATGGACCTTGGCTCATTTACATTCTGCTAATTTACTGAGACACAGTGAAGCCAGCCGCTAATGAGTCATCTCTTGATGCTAGAGTATTTTGTGTAACTGAAACCTGCCAGCCTGTTTTTTTGAGAAAAATATGCTCCTGAAGACAGAATTACTTATATTATAGACGTTTAAATTCCCACATTCAAACATGTAGCAGTGAACATAAAACATCTTAATTAAATCAGTCTTTCTGCAGCGGACCGGGCAACGTCTTGCAGCTCCTGCAAGACTGATATTAAATTTAGTGCCTCTTGAAGAATTGAAGCCTTTTAGGTGACGAGTCGGAATTATTTGTGCAGAAGGCCTAGGGCATGTTGTCATAACATAAACAGTTTTAGATCTACAAACAGCAAAGGACTAGGACGGATGAGGGTCGCCATTGCCAGTCGCTATGGCTTGAAACACACAGGAGATGTTTGGGGCGGAGGTGGGGGTGCAGAAGGCTCCCTTTATACCCTTTATCTTTCTGACCAAATGAAAAAACAGAGGGATTCTGAACTGATTGGCATGTTTATGCCAACACAGGAAGCTAGGGGAACAACCCACTGAAGAGATTTTAGTTGTTTTGTTTTCTGCAAATAAACATGAAAGACAGGAAATGCTGATAAAACAGCCTTGATAGCGTGCCTCCAAATTTAAAGCAAGACACTTTGCCTGGTACAATGCCCTCTGGGCTTGGGAAGGACTTCTGGGGACCTAAGTTGACCACATGTTCGCTTACTCTGGCTCGTGGCACTCCAAGCTGGCCCTGATTACCCCGCCTCATGTCCGTATTTGGGATCCACACCAGCAGACTCATTCTAAAGCCCATCACCAAAAACAGAGGCCCTAGAAGCCCTAAATCTAGAATGTTCTGGTTCTATAATTATGTGAAATTGAAGTAGGCAGACAGAGGACTTGAGAACCGCCTGTCCTGTGTGTAACTGACTTGTGCTGCTGCTGAGTAATTGGTGTGGACGCATTTGAGGGCTGAGCTGGGACAGTGGGGTTTCCGGCCTGGGCAGCAGGCCCTGGGAGTGCCTCCAGATGGCTTTACCCTCTTCACATGAATGGGACACAGGGCACGAATAGTCATAAGTGAGGGTGGTAGGAAGAAAAGACCTTTACTGAGGACCACCACAGGCCGGGCGCTGTGCTAAGTGCTTTGCATACATAATCTGCTTTAACCCTCCATGAGATGCATTCTTGTTAACAGCCCCAAGAGAAAACAAGTTAGAAAGGTTAGACAATTTGTCCACAGGGACAGAGCTTTCAAGTGACAGGACGGGACCTCATGCTGTCAGATCCCAGAACCTTCAGAATGCGGTACCTTGAAGGTCACCCCCAAGTGTGCACATCCAAGTGGGAAGAAGAGAAATGGTCCCTAGAAATCAGGGTGACTCACCCTGAAGGTCACAGAGCATGATGCACACAAGGCTACAATCAAGGGACAGATCCCCAAAGCCAAGAAATGTTAACTCAAATGCTTCATGCCATCTTACCTTAATTACGCTCTATTCAGAGGTGACTCCCTTTGGGTAGAAAACCCATGACCCCCACACAAGGAGGACAGTTGGCCCTGAAGAGAAATCAGTGGTAGATTTGTGTTTCACAGGATTTGAAGCAATTGGGGAAGGTGGTCAGTGTCCCCTTTTCTTCATCTTCTCCAGAATGCAAATGCTCTAGACTCTCACAGGCATGAAGACAGGTGCCTGGGTGTCTAGAGGGCAGTTTACACGTGAGACAGAATCTGGTCACAATCCTGGATCCCTTAGGGAACTTAGGGAAACAAACCTCTTTCTGCGGCGAGCGGGCTGAACTCCCTCCACCCTCCAGCCCGCAGTCTTACATTGTTTATTGGTGGCTCACGTAAAAGTATTTGTGTTTCCTGAACTGGTCGGACGTTTCTGTTTGGTGTTTTGCTTTTGGTTTTTTAATAGCTATATGCAGATAATGTTAAGATGACCATTTATTTCCATAACTATTGCCCATCCCAATGACATGGGATTTCATTTTCATGGGCTTTCTATCCACCACCTCTCAGGCCCCCAAACTCCATTGCCCATCCTACATCTTGAATTACAAGGCTAGTTCATTACATAGTCAATGTTGATTTCATCCTTTTCATTCCTTTACTTATCTCTCTTTATACCCAGTAATAAATTATGCAATAACAGCTCCTCTATCTCTGTCTTTCTCCCCAACTGTTAGCAACAGCAACTTTAATTTCTGAAGATCTAGCAATCTTCATTTGAAGATTGTCTTTCTGTGGTTTAACCTACTAATGAAATATAGAGGCAAGCTCATTAACTACCTACTTTTAACCTAAATCCCTTGGGCTCACAAAATTCAAAAATCAGGAAATTCCAAAGCTCGGGTTCCTGAGGCACTGAGTCTGCCAAATGTTTGTCTTACGTGTTCGCAGTCACTCTGTGTTGCTCTGTGATAAGTTTGTGTGTCTTTAAGTTCGCCCTGAGGTAAGCACAGTGAGTACATCAAGTAAACTGAAACCCAAATGATCAGACTTCAAATTATGCATCATGACTTCATTTTTTTCCACATTAAATAAGTCTTTTACTACAAAGTATCTTTAATCAAACTACTACACTTGGCTGCCCTAAAAACTGAGGATGTCCCACAACTGATTTTGGTATTAAATATAGAAACGATAGGGTCGGTTACTAAACCCTAATTTTCTTCTCTTACATATTTCTCTTCGGGGTGCCATAACTCCCTGAATTATTTTTATTGCAGTTCTCATCACACAGAGTTGAACTTAGCACCTTTACATGTTAATGTACATGCACCTCACTAGACAGCAAACACGTCGAGGGCAGGTAAAATATTATTTGTAATTTTATGTCTTTAGCATCTATTATTGTAGAAGTAAATAGTAATTGGTTAAATAGACAAATGAAAAAGTTTTTACATCAACTTAAATTTTAAACTAATCTCTTTTTTCTTTTTTTCTTTTGGCCCTTCCTTGTTGAGTTTGGGATGCATATTCTTAATCACTGTCATGTTTCTGAGCACAAAGGCATGACAAAGTTTCTTGTAAAACAGGAAGCCGGATGGCAAGCGACAAAACTTGCACCAGGTCCCACCCAATCTATAAAACTCTCTATAGTAACTGCAGTCCACACTGACCTTGTTTTTTCTCGAAATTCCTATTATGCTAGGAGACAGTATCACCCTGTTTAGCCAGAATTAATCGGTTTTTGTATGTGCTACATTAGTCTACTGAACTAAGCAGACACCCCAGAAATCCCTGGTGGATGAGTACGGTGACCCATTCTCCGGTGGTAGCAGTGCAAGTCCCCTCCGGTTTCACATAGGACAGTTGGTCACCCCAATAGTGGACAGATCGGTCAACTAAGTAAATGATGAATTCTGTGGGTTTATTGGTCACTGACTGTAAAGTATCTGGGTAATGTCCATAACCACCCTAGTCTTCCTCCTAGGTATGGGTGGGGAAACCCTAGCAAATATGCCAGCATCGACTCTAACGCTGATACCTAGCGGGCTTTTGCACTCAGTAGGTCTGTACATTCTTTCCTCATTTTTAGCTAGACATGACCTGCACATTCGGGTTGGCCCTTCTCCAGCCATTCTTAGTTGTGTGGAACCTAAGAAACCATCTGCTCGAATTTTGAGTGAAGCATAGGCAGATAAAGTGAATTAACTAAAGTCTCATCAAAATCGTGAGAAGGTTCTAAGTATAACCCTGGGCTTGCCTCCCAGGCCTGCGCTCCTCGCCCCCACAGGGTGGGTGAGGCCAGATCCGGGTCTTAGACCACAGTTTATCTTACTGAACTTTTTTTTTTTTTTTTTTTTTTTTTTTTGCACTCAAAATAGCCACACATTGAGGTGGCCGAGGTACATTGAATAACTCCCTTGAAATAAATATAAACTAATCTATACCAGGTCTAACTTTCTCCTAAGACGGCTTATTCACAGAAGCTGTATTTCTGTTCTAAAAGCAAAGGCCTAATTCCTGGAGGCGGCCATTCCCCGATAATGGGCAGGCATTATCTTTCCAAGATTATATCTTTCTACCTGAGTGTACTATGAGATAAACCCAGAATAATCCTCCTGCCATCCACAGAGTTCCTTGTAAGTCTGTGGAGCCCACAAGGGTGCCAAACCAGTATTGCTCAAAGTGGTAAGGGGCCCCCTTGCGTCGGAATTCCCAGGGGTGCTTGTTAAAATGCCCACCCTAGAGCTCTGCTTCCGAATCTCTGGGAGGAGAAGCCAGAGCCACGTGTTAGTGACACCCTAGGTGACCCAGACACGTGACAAACTTGAGAATCGCTGTGCCAGAGGTGGGCTACAACCCCGGCAGCAGCCCAGGGAAGCTCGGGATGCGCCTTCTCTCCCTGCTTGACTATCAGCTGGGAAGGGTAGGAACTTGGCCTTGTTCACCGACACATCCCTAGTGCCCAGAATGGGGACTTGTGCACACTAACCTCAGTGACCTATCTGCTGAACAAACGAACCCTACAATGATTTCCTGGGAAAAAATATGCTATTTCGATGAATTTTCAGAACTATCAGTCCAATAGCTATACCGTGCTGCACCTGTATTAGAGCTCAACAGCAACACCACACGCGTAGAATTGGAATTAAGGTTCGTTTCCTTTCCACACGCCAGCGTCTGGCAGCTCCTTGGAGATTCCAGTTCACGCTTCAGTTCGTTGCCTTGTTCAGGACTTGAGTAGACGTTACCGTGATAATTGCCACCACCTTCTCACCTCTGGGTCCTAAGGGTAAACTGCAGGGACAAACACTTGCTGGAGGGAGGGATGGTTCACTAACAGCCAGCGGTGCGTTTGCCATTGCTCGTATTTACAGACGTGCCAACAGGACAAATTGCTGCAAAAGTAGCTCGAAGTGAGGGGCTATGTGCACTAGTTCTCAGCTTGGCTTGTGCATGGGAATCATCTCCTCAAATGCTGGGGTCTCACGGCCCTAGATTCAGATTTGATTGACGCAGGGCAGCAGGGGCATTCAGACTTTCCCCAGCCGAGACTAGTAGAGAACCCCTGAGGCAGGGTGAGTTTTCAGGGCTAATACTGACATGACACGGAGTATAAAACCCTCCCCTCTCTCTGAGTCTGGTCGGGCTGCCGCAGCAGAATACCACAGTTGGGGTGGCTTAGAAAGCACAGCATTTTGTTTGTCACAATTCTGTTTGCTGCAAAGTCCCAGAGCGAGGTGCCAGCAGATTGGGTGTCCAGCTCCCTGGTTCATAGGTGGTTCTTTTGTCACTCTGTCCTCACATACTAGGAGAGAGAGCTCATTGGTGTCTCTTTTATGAGAGCACTAATCCCATTCATGAGGACTCCTCCCTCTCAACCTAATCACCACCCAAAGGCTCCACCTCCAAAAGCTGTTATTACATTAGGGATTAGGTTTCAACATACAAATTTGGGGGACAGGGGCTGACACAATCGTGCAGTCTATTGCACCTTCTCTCAGAAGGCATGCTGTTTTCTCTGTACCACTTCACACGAATGCTGAATGGGTATTTTCACCCTGCAAATACTCATTCTCCATTTCCCTTGTTAATCCGAAATAAATTATGACTTTAACTTGTCTTTCCAAGCAGAGTATCTACTGAGGTGTGCTTGGAACATGAAAATTAACACTTATATTCCAGCCTTTCATCTGATAGGATTGAAAATCTGAGGAGAGCGCACTGAAGTCCTCAATGGTTGTTTTTTTTTTTTTTTTTAGGAGAAAATAGAGCAAATCAGATTCATTTGTC
This sequence comes from Lyroderma lyra, assembly GCA_004026885.1. Classification (NCBI taxonomy): domain Eukaryota; kingdom Metazoa; phylum Chordata; class Mammalia; order Chiroptera; family Megadermatidae; genus Lyroderma; species Lyroderma lyra. Next base: position 34,779 of record PVJL010009702.1, on the reverse strand, counting down.
AGGAGGTATAATATCCTTGAACTTAGCCTGATCAAAGTACGTATCATCTCACTGGAGATAATCCTCAATGCCTTTCTTTATAAATAAGATGTGCTAAAAAATGTCAAATGCCTTTTGCTAATATAAGTGCTATTGTTCATTTCTTTCATGTAGGAGAATGTGCAAACTGTTTTACCTACCATTTTGTTAAGCTGCTTCCAGAAAAAGAAAAAAAATTAAAACAGTTTTTTTAAGTTAAAATGATAAACTTTGGGGAGCTCTTCCAAATCCTTACGATCTTAGGATGGCTGTTGCTACACAGAATACAAAGGAATGTCATTTAGGATTAATTCAAGGAGAAAGGGTACCCAGGGATCAGTTCTGGGACTGACAACGGGTCTTCATTTATTCTTGACAACCCGCTTTGTGCTGGTTTCCCTTTCTCTTGCCCCCTTTGACAGGTGCTAAGGACCACAGGGCTCAGCGGGCCCCAGGTAGCCCATCTCCGAGCTGGAAAGCAGAGGTGCACGGAGCCTGATTCCTGCTCCGCAGAGCGTGCACGATTTCCTTCCAGCCGAGGGGAAGCAGGAGCGGACGCTGCCCTTTTCTGCGTTCAAGTGCAAGAAACATTCTTGTGCCTTTCTTTTCATACTTCCTAGGATTTACCAACTCCTGGCCATCTGGTTAGCTTCTGATAGTCCTTGCAAATTGCTGTGGGCTGAAAGTTTGTGCCCCTCTCCCAATTCTTATGGTGAAGCCCTAACCCCCAAGGTGAGGGTCATTAAGGCTACATTATGTCCTGAGGGTGACACCCACATGATGGAATTAAAGGCTTTATAAGAAGAGGTACCTCCTCTCTCCCTCTCTCCCTCTTTCTCCTCTCTCTCCTGTCTCTCCTCTCTCCCTCTCTTATTCTCTCTCCCCTCCCCTCCTCCATTCTCCACACCTCCAGGGTTTCCCGTTCGGCCCCGCCCTTGCCGTGCATGCACAGAGCAAAGGCCATGTGTGGATGAAGTGCAAGGGCAGCCATCTGCAGCCAGAAACAGTTTTCACCAAGAGCCAGACCCGGCCACAACCTTTATCTTGGACTTCTCAGTCTCCAGAGCGATGAGAAACGCACTTCTGTTGCTTAACCCCCCACTGCACAGTAGGTTGTCCTCATATCCTCAGCTGACTAACATGCAAGTCTCTTCCAAAACTCACATTCTTTTGTCTGGAGGCCCACGTTATCAGGAACACCTTGGTTAGTTCATAGTTTACATTTCTTACCATGCTTTTCACAAAAACCAGCATGGCTGAGCACACCGACTCCATGTGCAGAATGCACCTCATCACATGCATTTTGGCCTGCAGAGGAAAGTAGTAGGAAAGAACTAGAGACGGCATTGTATTTTCCCCAAAACTCTTCTTTATTTGCTTTCTACTTGACGGCAGAGTTTGGAGCCAGAAGAACATAATTGCTTAATGAATCCTTCACGAAGCAAACTTACATAGTACGTACTATGGCAAAAATTCAAATTTGACCTAGCATCGATATTAATCAGGCAGGTTAGCTTCATTTTTTATCACAGGGAAGAAGTCTGGGGCCGTGCTTCCTTCTCTCATTACTGAATCCTGCTAATGACATGCGTGCGGACCACTCACCACTTAGGTGCTTCGAAGACTTTAACAATGACTAGATGTCATTCGACTAGCTTGAAAGCAGTGATAGTAAACCTTGGCTCTTCGACTCTATTAAATATTTTTAAACGGATTAATTTTAGAATAATAAGGTAAGCATTAAAAAGAAAAAGGCAGCTCAAACTGTCAGTGAAGCTCTCTTGAGTTTTCAGGTTAGAAATTGTGTCTATGCGTGTGAGCCCTCCACTCTAATGTCTGCTTCGAAGTGTCAGACTTGCGACAGATCAGGGTTTGGCGACCGCCACCAGAGCAGGGCTCTTTGCTTTTTGTCCATAGATGTGCCTACAAATGGGAAAACCATTATTTCAATAGGGAAAGTAAGAGGGTGTCTATAGACATGGGGAGCCCGTTCTCAACCATCTCCAAACAATTTTTTTTTTTTTTTTTTTTTTTAGAAACAAAAAAGTTGGAGGAAGCAGGCTCAGGGGAGTCTACACAGGAGAGATTTTAGGAGATCCTGAATTAACAGTCCAACCACGTGGGCTCTTAGAAAGAAGACTGGAACTATGGTCAAAAAGGAGCCCGGAAGAAAAGACCATCCGAGTTCACGTCCCAAGTCTCACTAGGTGAGTACAGCCAAATTTTTCTAAATCTCTTTGAGCTTCAGGTTCCCCATTGACAAAGGTGAATAATAATAACTCAGACTACTTTGTGAGATTAAAGATAACACAAATGGAAGCCCTTTAAAAACTCGAAATCACCTTCACGAAGAGCCTCATACAACTATTCTTAAAATGTTTTATCACTATGAACTACAAGTAATGTGATCAACAGGCCAATAAGCATTCTTTTTTTATTTTTTCTGGTCCACTTTCCCTTTTCTAAATTTTTTAAAATTAAATTTATTCGGGTGACATTGGTTAGTAAAATTACATAGGTTTCAGATGCATAATTTTATCATCTACGCGCTGCCTTGTGTGCTCCCCACCGAGAGTTAGTTCTCCTCCTATCAGAAATGTACACAAAAGATAGCAAGAATGCTTATTGGTGAGAATTCTAGCCATCAGCATTCTTGATATCTTTTGTGTATGTTTCTGATCACTTCCTAGGAACATTCAGATATGTAAGTGATAAGCTAAAAAGCACAAAGAATTGTGTAGCTCTTGATACATCAACTCTTAATATTGTTGAAAAAAATAGGCAGAGCATACATCTAGATTGAAATTTCAGACTGTTCTGTACTAAATATATGGTTTGAGACAATGAACAGCCCTTGGAAGCTGAGCTCGTGAAACAATGTAGTAAAGACTCAACAAATGTTTCTTCCCTTCTCTCTGCCCAAATGTCACTCCAACCAGAAACTTACTTCAAAGCATTCTTGACCCCCACCACCACCATGTATCCTACATTCCATATCCAAGAGGTGGACACTTCGGGCTGCACCCTAAGGTGCATGCCTCCATAATCAGAACCACTGGGGTTTCAGAGCCCATTCTAGCAGAGCAGACTCGGTGGGCGGACTTGTCATTTCAACCTGTGACAAGTGGATCTCGGGAAATGACTCATCAAACTCCCTAAGACTTACTTAGAACCCAACATGTCAATTTATTCGTTTCTGTAAGAAACATAATTACCAAGGAAACCAGAACCTTCTTGTCAACTGGTCATTATTGTCTCTTCCTACCAGAAATTGAGAGAAAATTTATTTCAGTAGTTCATTTTATGAGACAAGAGTGGATTTAATGGGGGGGGGGGGGGGGCGATATTTCTCCCCTGCTGGCCGACTGACACTTCGAAAGCAGGAACATCCATTTTTATAACTTTGACTCGCAAGGCTTTAAACCACTTAATTACATTCTGACTAGTAATATGGTTAAATACACGTATGTTGGTCTCACAAAATTTTTGTATTTTTTTTAAGCCAAAAACTGTCATATTCACTTCTCAAGCACTTTACCCTGTGTTTTTAAAAAAGAATTGATTTGATTTTCATCAATGGATGCCTACTGGGACCTTGAGGGTCCCACTTTGTCATTTATTTTTATGAGGATACTAATGCACTAATGATAAAGTAACAGCCTTCATTTGTTATGTGCTTACTTATGCCAGACCATGCACTCAGCACGTATGATTGTTATCTCATTTATGGCTTTCAAGAACCCTGGGGTATAGATACCGTTACCATCTCTCTTGACACAGGTTGAAAAAGTTCACTAAGAGCCCAAGCTAGTAAAATGATGGCCTAGTTTTCAAATGCAGTCCTGCCTGACTTCCAGTCAGTGCTTTGTCTCATTTTGGTCTGTCGTTTCCCTAGATTGCATGGCAAAGCTTAAAAAAACTGAGGACAAAACGGTGGCTAGCCCCAATGATACAGCAACTCCGTAAGTGCACACAAGTACAGTAGGGAATTACTTGGGAAAAGAGGGTGCACACAGTCTAGCCATTTCGAAATGTGTCATTTCGAACTTCCTTAGGGGCCTGACCTTTCCTGGCTGATGGCATTGCTCCCTCGACCGGGAATCCAAGAATCCAGATAATGAATCACTCACCACACAGCTTCCTTGTATTGTCATCACTGTGCCACCTCGGAGCATACCAGGCCATGCTTGGTCACACAAATAGAGAGTTCTTCAATTGAGTGAAAGCATATTTCTCTGCTCTGTATCAGAGTTTGGGTACAGATCTGGACAATTTTAAACCATGGACTCAGATGGAAACAAACAGTGTACAGAGACATTGGCTACTTCTTTGGAAACAAAAATACCTAAAAATATTAGTTGTCATAGTTTCTGTAGTAAATGATTGTTTCAAAGTGCACAGAAATATACACTTATTTGATGGTTATATTTTTCTGAGAGGTTTAGGAGGTAGGTGCACAAACAATGTGGGCCTACCTTAGTGCTTCTCCAATGGATGTAGACCCAAACCATTCCCCAAATTCTAAGCTAAATGAACTTTGAACTTTATAAAACCAGAGCAGTTTTGTTTCTTGCTCTTCCTGCTTCTTTGGGGTAAAGCTGTTTTGTATCACAACTATCACTCCCAAATAAAGAGATACAATATGAAGTTTAAATACCTCCAGATTGTTAATAATTAGACTTTTTTCAAATGTCAAAGATCAATAAAGTTTAAGGTATAGTCTGACCTCAATCATTGCCTCATAGTTTTTGGAAAGAATATGCTTATGTCCCTTAAAATTATTATCATACAGTTGAAACATTACTATCTCTTCACTATAAAAATTTAACAAATGCTTCCCAATTTTATTTACTAAAAATATTTATATTTCTCTTCCAAGCTAAAATTAAAGTTTGAAAACTCAAGCTGAGTATAACTGAGAATTCATATCTTATGACCTTAAATTTCAAATTATGACTTCTATTTTTAGAAGCATTTCCCCACATCACTCCAACAACTAGAAAAGCCTTCTTGATGTAGATAAGATCTCATTGGTGTCTTGCTTTAGAATAGGGGCTCCAGACCATGTGCTACAAATGTGCATCCTGTATTCTTTTGTTCTCGCCCAAAGCAGGAAATTTTTGTAAAGTCAATACTGACATGCCTTTTATAGATATTCAGAAACTGAGTGTATTCAATAATAACAAATCGCACAAATCACTATTTTTTCATTCGTGAGGTAATTTCAAGGATGAGAATGAAACTTCCAACAACAATTTCACATGGAATAGAGTAGGCATTCACTAAGTATCTCCTGAATGAATGAATAAATAAATGGATAAATCTGGTATGTGATTATAAATTATCTTCTGTTCTAACTCTTCATGTGTATATATCGTGTCTAACCAATTATACAGCCAGCTTCTTGAATCTTACTTTTTATTCATTTATTCAACAGTATTTATTGAACACACAATCTTCCAGGCACTGAGAATGAAGCAGATTTAAATAGTGACAAATGACTAACATCGATGACAGTACAGCTCCGTAAATACACTAAAACTCAATCACACAGTCGAAATGGTGAATTTTGTGGTATTTAAATTATATCTCAATAGAGTTGTTTAAAAATTACTGCTATCATGGAACCCACATTTAGGGATTCTGCTTTTTAAATTTTTCCCTTATTGTAGCTAGCACAGCGTGGGTATAAAATCAACACTCGACAAACACTAGTTAATCGATTTATTGATTCAGTCAAGGCATTGGTAAATCAATGCGTGGTTGACCTGCACATCTGGTACCTTTAATGAGAAGTAGTGTAAGCTGTGACTCTAATGTAATGCAGACCGTTGCTCAAGTTCCAGCTTTTCCATGGATTTCCGTGTGTAAATGAGATATCCTGTAATCTCTCAGAACCTCCTTTTCCCATTCTAAATGGGGTGAGCAACAGTGCCACTGTTACTGAGCATATTAAATAAGAGAAAGGGGGAGGAGTAAGAGAGGGAAATCAGGGGCGCAAGACTGAAAATAGTTCACCAATGGTTACAGCTGAGTGATGGAGGTGTGGGGGTTCATTGTAAGATTCTCTCTACTTTTGTTTAGTAATTCATGAAATGTTAAATTTAAAAAAAAAAAAACCTTATAGATGATGATATAAGTTAAGCTCTGATGTATAGAAGGCATTAGACAGAAGTAAGAATTATCATTAACCTATAATAAATAAATGTATGATAAAACAAACTTCTGTCTTTCTCCTGAAAATAAAGCCCTGGATATTTCTTATTACTTAAGTCTGCAGGGTTGGCAGGAATTACAAATATTTTTATAGATGATTTTCCTCTGAGATAAATAAAGAGATGGAGTCCAGTAGATGTTTGTTCTCACAACACCGTTACAGTACCTCTATTACAATGAATGTAGACTGAGCCCAGGAAAAGTGGATACCAGGTTTTCACACAATTCATGTCACCAAAAATTGTCTGACACTCTCATACAGTGCAGCTGCCTTTTAATTTTCATGTGTAAAATAAAGATCCAAGCTAACTTTGGTTTTTTGTTTTTTGTATTTTTGTTCTCCAATGTGACTCCAACTTTCCATCTAGACTACATGAAAATAGTGCTCCTCTACCTTAATGAACTGTTCCAAGAACTCCCAGGCCCCTGGGTTTGTACCTTAGTTTATTGCCCCTTCATTAGATTTAAAGGAAGAGATAAACCATCCCTAAGAATTTTGTTGTTTATTTCATGTTTTGCAATTACCTTAGAATTTTAAAATGTGATGATCACCTTAGCACTTTATGGGGGTGGGAAAGGAATCGTTGAAGGCTGAAACAGGAAAAGGGGGCTAGGTTGACCAGATCGCTCAGGGACAATTAGAAGGTGAACAAAGTCAGCTGCTAAGGAGCCTTGGAGGACTAGCTGGGTGCATGCGTTGGAGGATGAGGGACACTCTTTGCAATGGGAGCCAGACACCAGAGTGGAAGCAATACAGAGAGCAAACACCATCACGACAACCAACTGGAGGCCAGCCCCTGGCAGTCAACGTGAGCTGAGCCTCAACGGCGAATCTCGATGACACTGGCCCATCAGAGAGTGAGCCCCTGGAGCCACTGCTTTCAGCAATTCTCTCATCATCATGTACTCTGTGGCTGGCATTGTGACAGTGACGCACTATTGGACAAGGCAGAAATATGAGGGCTGTCTGGAAAAAATCCAGCCATAATGCTTCTATTTTTCCTAGTGTGTGGCTGGATACTTTCTGGACAGTAGATAACGTTGCAACAACTCTGTATAGTGCCAGGTGGGTACTAGACTAGTCAGGGGGACCACTGCATAAATTATATAAATGTCTAACCACTCTGCTATACACCTGAAGCTAATATTAAATAATAGGGAATGTCAACTGTGACTTTAAAAAGTAAATTAATAATTTTAAAATAACTGAAGAGAGAGAAATAACTTTCTGTTGTTCTCTCGAGCAAGAAAGACCTTTCCCAGCAGCTTCTAGCAAGACTCTCCTGTGTCATATTATCCAAAACATGGTCATAGAAACCCACCCCAGGCAGAATAGGTTGAGTTACTCCTAGGTCACTCCTGCTATCACATTACTGCTCCTCACCAAAGAATAAGTAGCATCAATACTGGGAAATCAACCACAAAGCACTACAAGAGAGTTGGGGAGGGCAGGGAGTGGAATAAAACAGGCCAGGAAAAGGGATCAATATCTTTGAACTCCTGGAAAGCATGGGAAAGACAAACACAGGCCAACGGTGTATAAAGAAGAGGAAAGAGGGTGTTAGCATTCTAAGGTATGGGAAACAGGCAAAGCAAGAATGCCATGAATGTGCACAATGGCCCATAGAAGACGTCCAAAAGCTCCACGGCAGATGTGCCGGCCCAAAGTCCCTGGGGCTGAGAAGGGGACTACTGCCTGGAATCCACAAGGGACTAACTTGTTTGTGGACCTGGGTGAGAATAAGTATGAACACTTCTAGGGGAGCAAAATTCTTGGATAGAAGCCTGAAGGTCATCGTAGTTTTGTCATGAATATGAAGCCAGGTGGCATTAGAGTAGATTAATACAGAGGAAAGGTCATGGAGCAGAGAGGAGTAAGCAGAATTCCTGAGTTAGGATGAATTAATTGATAATTAATGATCAGTTAGTTAAAAGTACCCAAACACCGAGGTGCCATGGCAGACCATTATTGCTCCCAGGGATTCACTACCACCTTCTGTGCGGGAGGGGGGTCCTGTCCTGCTGGAGTAGCCGGACTCAGCAAATGGAAATGCCAGCTGCCTGTATCTCAGGGGCATGACACATCACGTCCAGAGTAACTATGCTCCGTGCAATTTATGTGGGACATGTTTATACCAAAAACTTTGTTTTTTACTGAAGTTCGAATGTAACTGAAAGTCTGGCGTTTCAGCCGGTGATCCTAATGCCTGGCTCTGGCCCTGGGACTCGCGTGCGTGCCGTGGGAGCGGCGTGTGTTACCTTTTCGTTGACTTGGGGCCTAATCATAGGGCATGCTTGGACCAGACAGATGGGAGTGCATGTGACATGGCATTTCTGAGCAGAAGCACTGAGAGGCACCGGGAGTTCTCACCAGCTCTCTGGCTGTGTCCCTCTGTCCCTATAAAGTTTGCTCCTTCTACCTCAATCTCCAGTACAAGACAGATGGACCTGCAGCCACCAACATGTAGGCTGACCAGGTGTCCCGTTTTAACTGGGACAGAAGACAACAATACAGTCCCGTGTCGAACAGTACGTACGGTCAGCCTAGTCTCACTGGGCTAAATTCAAGGTGCCAGTAGGCTGACCCTATGTACCGTTTGTCATGGGATGGTACCGTTCTTTCCAGTCCCGTTTAAAATGGTACATCTGCTCAGCCCACTGATACAGAACATGAGAGAAAAGAGTATTAAGGATTGAAAGCCTCGGAGGTTTTAGAACCCCATAGGCTCACAGCAAAATTGACTGATGCTGCAGTCAAGAAAACTTGTAAGAAAAAGCATGTGCTGGGGGTACAGGAATGTGAAAGGTTTTTCCTAACTCCTGAGGACCACAGGTTTTTCCCCTTACAATATTTCACCTCTATGACAATTGATTTTTCTTGTTTGATTTTTATGGTAAAATTTACCTTCAATTGCTTTTTTCTGGAGTCATCAGTGGGAGCATATTCCTTTCAACCCTTGTATAGATAATCTTGACAAAATAATGTTGTGCAGTGCACAGTTTACTTGCTCAAAAATATTTATTCCAGAGATAACTTGCTGTGTGGCAGGCCCTGTGTTAAATGTGAGTCATTAGCCTAAGTGGATAGTGGATATTTTCTTAACTCAGAACACATGAAAATCTCCACATTTCCACTTTGGAAAGTCATGTTTATACTCACGTAAAATACAATTTTTAAAAATTGAAGTTGAGACCTGAAACTAATATAACCAATAGAAGATTATACACCAACTATGCTTAACTAAATAAAATTGAAAGTGAGATTGTACTTAAATCCTTCAAGTGTCTACTTGACTTTGAACTTTTGTCACCTTCTTCGTAGCAGCCATTTAGTTCTCTCAGCATACAGCTGATAAAATTTAAGTGTAATGGATACACACACACACACACACACACACACGCGAGAAATTTCTGCTTCTGAAGCTTTTTCTATACTCCTAATACTCTACATGCTTCTTGGCTATGTCCATAGCATGACATTGTTGACATGTGATTGTCACAATTTCCCACAATGCATTCAGTCTTCATCTAACTCTGCTTGTAGGAGGTGACATGACTGGCCTAGGTACTCAGATTAATATTAAATAAATATTTCATTGATCCCTGTAAACTTGATTTTTAGCATTGTTTGCTGTGAAGAAGCTATGCTAGACCTGCCTTGTAAATCCACAATCTGGACCATTTACAATGTCAATAACAAACCTTCATCATTTCCCTTGGGACTCCCTGTTTGCCACCCTTGTCTATACTTCAGCCCTTTAAATGTGTAAGTGGAATGACATCGGAGGAAAAAATTATGAGAACGTTTTTGTCCCCTCCATCAGCACAGTTTCTGTAGTTCTTCCTGGAACATTCCTGCGGCTGAGCTTGCTGAATTTATCATCAAGGAAATGCCAGCCAAACCCTGGTATTTAACTCGTTTGCACTGCGCAGTTTGCAGCTCACAAAGGTGCCATCAAAAAGCAAGAGGAGTGGTGGAGGAGCCCGTCTGTCAGCTTGGTTAGCATGAGAGCTGATATGAATTATTAAAGAAACTCAAAATGAACAACAGCTGAGCCGGAAGATGCACACCTTTCAAGCACACGAGGAGCTGCCCTGAGACTTGAGTAAGATGAAATGGTTTTGAGCCTCAACACGAAGGAGTTAGAGAAACAGTTGGTCCCAGGATTGTTAAATGCCTTGGTGATGACTGTGGAATCTTGTTTCCTAGAGGTTTAAGAAATAAGAAGGATATAAAATAATTTATAGGGTACCTACTGTGTGTCAGTTCTTACACAAGTACTGTGATTCAGCAATGAACTAGACCAACCTGCGGCCCAACTCAAGTTCATCGACTTTCTTAACACCTTGAGATTGTTTTTATATGACCCCTTTTCTTTATAGCTCATCAGCTATTGTTGGTGTGAGTGTATTTTCTGTGTAGCCCAAGACAATCCTTCTTCTTCCAATGAGAAGTCAAATGATTGGACACCCCTGAACTAGGCAGTGACGTTTTGGCCATTTGGAAGCTTACATTCTAAAAGAAGTGATTGCACAGCTTTTCCTCAATCACAGAGATTTTCCTGTCCTCATTCTACCCACAATGGCTCTATTTGCTCATCAGATCTGGACCTCCAGATTCAACTAACATTTACCGTGCATTACCTGTAAACAGACACTACACCATACATGTTTCATCCTCAGCCAACCATCCATGGCAAGGATTATAGTATGCATTTTTCCGACAAAGACTGTGAGACTAAATTTAAAAAAATGCAATTTAATTAATATCACCAAGTCATGTGGGATAAATTTGAGGTTAGATTTTTAAACTACAAGACTCATCTACTCTTTCTCCATCTCCCTTTGCTGGCTCTATTTTACCTTGCCACGGCTGGGGTGTTACAGCTTCGGTATGCTGTCCCTCACTCCCTCCTGCACTTGGTATTTGTTCGGTATCTTCTCATCTCAGGGACCAGGGGGTCAGTCACGTGGTTCATCTAATAGCAGATGAGTATTTTTTTGGAATGCTTCATGTGATTGTGAAATTCCAACAAGAGCCTTCTAGACAGTGCCCAGGTCTTCGTTCTCTTATAGTGTAGAGGTTCTAATGGTGGGAAGTTCAATGCTGGCAAGCTGATAAGGAGATTTGGAGGTGGTAGAACCTGTTAATGATCCTCAAATTACCAAGTAGAGGGGGACATGTCTGTGGCTATGAGTAAAATTAGCCCAATTCTGTATTACGTCTTGAGAACCATCAAAGAGGAACCATGTCATGGCCTCCCCAACAGCAAAATAAAGCATCCAAAACAACATTTGTGAAGTGGCTGTTTGGAACTCAGAATAATATTTTCAAAGAAGTTAAAATTAAGTGAGGGTGGTATCAGGAACCATGGCAGTGTAAGGACCTTCAAAAATTCTCTTCCATAAAAGCAATGAGAAAACTGGGAAAAAAAGGAAATTAACAAAAGGCTACATGGAAGAAATACAGCAAAATACTAGCGAAAACAGCAAGCTTGGTGACGTTCTAACTTTGCATGTTGCATCTTTCTTTCTCCAGCTCCACGGTAGTCTTGAGTATCAACAGCCTCCAACTGTGGTGGAAAACAGTAGCCTGGCATCCCTGGCTGGGGCCGAACGTCTTAGAGCACCTTCAGAGTCCCACTCCTGAGGATTTTCATTATGTGACCTGTCTGGCAGATCTTGGAATACGCCCCCACCCCCCGCCCCTCCCAATGCAAGGCTGTTTTTATTTGGCCTGACTCAGAGAGCTCACCAAGTTATTGGTCAACAATAACTAAAGGTAGTTGACTAACTTCTAAACTCTCTGAAGTGGCGGATAACAGTTGGGACAAACAAGAAGCTAACCAAAAGGTTTAAAACATTGTTCAAAGGGGTGGCCTTGAAAAGCTCTGACACGCTCCTTGGACTGTGTGTGTGCGCTGTGCACATACTTAGCGAATACTGGAGAAGGCCCTAAGCTCATAACCAGTGATGACACGAGAAGCAGGTAAAGGCTCAGGTAGAATTGTCAAGTAGAATTGGCTGAGTGTTGAAGAGCAACCCAACATGTGCACAGGGCCCCTCAGGAAAAAACCGAGAAATTTATTGGCTGCAGGTGTTTAAAAGAATCTCTTTCCACAAAGCTAACCAAGTGCAAATTTCAATAGCCACACACACAAATAATGCAAACTTTAAAAATTAGGTACAAAAGTCATTAAGCAAACAACGAGTAGCAACAACAATAGCAAAGCCCGGGGAGGAGGGGCAATCTGACTTCTGGAGTTCTCATAGTGGCCAGTTTTAACTAAACATTATTATATAAGACAAGTAGAAAAAAGGAAAGTTTGGTTTGCACACAGGGGGAAAAAGCCATCATTAGGAACTTGCCCTGAGGAAGTCTAGACATTGGACTAGAAAAAAAAAATTTAAATCTAGACAAAGATTTTTAATTCCCTACGTTCTTCTTCACACCAAAACCTAATGGTGCAGCCTACGTCTGTGGATAGGAGGGCTGTGTGCCCGACGTGCTTGTTGCAGATTTCTGAGGACACATGTCAACGATCACCAGGCCAAGAGCTTAAGGAATCGGAAACCTATGAAGCATTAGAAAGAATGCCAATTTTATTTTAGTTTTTACAACGCGACTTCTAAAGCTAGAAAGGGGAGGGTGCTCGGGAAGGGTAGTAAGGTCCACAGGCAGGCCCTCCACGAAGGCAGAAATCACTGCTGGCAGAACCTGCCCCGTCGTCAGCACGGGAGGGAGCTCACCGTGTGCCCTGCGGCACGGCCATGCCTGGATCGGCCTGCAGGGAGAGGGCACGAGGAATTAAGGATTCACTTCCCAGGTGACTCCACTGGATAGGAACGAAAATTCCCCTCCCAGGATTCCTTTCTCTACTGATTCTCAATATGCACAAAAAGGACCGAAGGAGATTAATTTGTAAGATCTGCCTCGCAGGAATTAAATTCATTCATTTAAAGCAACACGAGAGGAATCTTAAATATTAGAATAGCCTCCAGTCTCTTTCATTTGGAAATCCCTGTCTTTGTTTATATCCAATCTCTTCATTTATTACTGGATGTCATCTCTTTAATGTCCCAATCTGAACTTTGTTTTCCAAAATACGTTCATTACTAGATTATTCTCTGGTAGTTTCTATAGTGTTTTGATTCTTCATTTGATTTTTTTTAATATCTAAATTCATTAAGTAGTTTCAGCTCAAATACACCCAGTAAGTACAACAAGCTCCCTAAAATGGAGTGGGGGGCATGCTTTACAATTCTGATAGTCAGAGAGATCAACATTTTGATATGTTCAAATCATAATCAGACAAAGAGGTGTCCTCTGTTAATTATGCTACAGAGAGCCTCTTAATTAATCCCTTTTTTTCCTCCTGACAGAATAGGAAGTACACATAATGAGAGGAATGAGATATTCCCCGTGGATTTTTCTCTAATCATTTAACTTTTCAAAGTAGGGGATGGTATGATTTTTTTTTATTTTTCTCTTTCTTTTGACCTCTGGCATAACTCCCTCTGAAAAAAATATTCTCGGGAGTCAAATTACAAGAGAGCCAGTTGCTTGGCTCCAAACATACGGGCTGTTTTAGGTTTTAAAAAGAAAGTCTGCTAACATTTTCACAACCTACAAAAGCGCCCTGTCTGTTCTAACCCTGTTGTTTGTGAAATGACAGCAAAGCAAAGGGAATTATATTCATCCAGCTGTCTAGCTATTTCTACCAACCCTGGCTGTTCAACACGGCGGAAAGAGAGTTCATGACTGCAGTCAAATAAAAACTAGGCTCTGACTCCATGGCTTCCCCGTTCTTCTTGTTGTGGTTCCAACCGTGGCTGCACACTGAAATCACCTGGGCAATTCTCAAATATACTAACACCTCTATTCTAATTGTATTGGTCTGGAAACAATTTTCAAAGACTGGCAATTGGTATCTTTTAAAACTCCCGGGTGATTCTAATGCACAACCAAAGTTGAGCACTACTGGTAGGCAGAGGTGTGGAATGAAAACTAAGGAGAAGGCCACAGCTCCAGGCCCCCACTGCCTCCCGTTCACTATGACGTCAAATTGAGTAGTTCTGCATGCTGATGTTTTATACCTAGGGAGACTACTTGCTCCTTTTTCCTTTTTAAGAAAAAGATTGTTTGTTTGTTTTCCTGTTCTATTCTGGTGCAGAAGACTAACATCTTATTCTTATTCTCCGGACTGACTTCATGTCTGTGACCAAAAAGAAAATGGTTTTCAGTTGGTTTTGTTTCTTCCATGTCTGACACGTCACAAAAACAACTCTATGGGTAAAAGTTGAGTCATGGTTCTATCTTATTCTGGGAGGCTCTGGAGAGAGCAGGACTCTTCTATGCTCAAGCACTGCAGAGTAACTTAAGAAAAAGACTTTGGAGAAGGAACAAAGAAGCCTGCTTAGGAATATTGAAGAGACCTTGACCTTCTAAAAAAGCTAGATTACTACAGATGTAAGTGAAGGCTAGTAGTTCAAGTCTTTGTTAGGAAATAAAATGTATTAAGGTGCCTCAAGACCGTGTAGTTATTGGGCATTACCTGCTGAATGCAAGTCTCCATTACAATGAGAAAACACAAGGATCCAGCACAAAGTCCACTAGAAAAACCACAACATAGTTTAAGGTAGGATGTTTGAAAATTACATGGCTGGATGCTGTTGAATTACAATGGTGAAAATTACCCTTTCACTTCCAGTTTTTTATTATAGAACCAGTGAGTTAGGGGGTAGTAAGCCATACTCCCATGGGTCTTGAGCTCACAGAGAGCATATTTTTAAACTAGTGTTTCTTAAAGGTTAAAGAGGATTATGTTATAATATTTGTAAAGATAGTGTGTGTTTTTTAATTTGGGAAAATTGTAAGCCTTTTTCTTTTTTGTTTCTTCCTTTTGAGCTCAAAAATTTATTTATACCCACCATAAAATCCATAAGGCATATAGAAAACATACAATAATATGGCAGAAGTAAGTCCTCCCTTATCAGGAATCACTTCAAATGTAAATGGATTAAACTCTCCAATAAAAAGGCAGAGATTAGAAAATAAATGTTTTTAAAAAATGATTCAACTATATGCTGTCTACAAGGACTCACGTTAGTTCCAAAGACACAAATACCTTGAAAATAGAAAGAAAGAAGGAAGGAAGAAAGGAAGAGAGAAAGAAAGAAAGAGAGAAAGAAAGAAATTCTATACAAATAGTAACCAAAAGATAACTGTGTAGCCATGGTTATATCAGACCAAATAGATGTTGTGGCAAAAACTATTACAAGAGACAAAGATTACATGCATATATTGATTAAAGAGGTTAATTTATCAAGAAGATGTAACATTTATAAACATATAAGCACCAAACAACAGAACTCCAAAAAATATGGAGCAAACACGGACAGAATTGAAAGGACAAACAGTTCTACAATAATTGGAGGTTTTAATAGCATTTTCAGTAATGGATAGAACATCTAGACAGAGGTCAGTAAGGAAATAGAAGAGTTGAAAAACCATATAAAACAACTAGACCTAAGAGACATATAATTGGTTCTGTTTATTTGTGTTAGTTATATCTAATGAACACTCATTTAGCATATATTAAATCACTACTCTTAGGAGAAATATAAAATGTGGTTTATGCATGACTTAACAGCATTTTCATCAACCAATAAATACATAACCTTGTTTTATGTATGTTTCTGTTTATAGACACCTTATTTAATGTTGTTCATTCATGAACATTGAATTCACAGCCAACAGCACTATAACCCATATTTAATAAAGCTTATCTAACACACATTTTCTCTGTAAGGCACATTACAACCTTTTTGCACTTAGGAACACTAGAAAGCACTTTTGCAGTAATCTTGGAAGCCATTTCAAAGAGCGAAATCACAAATAGAAAGCAGAAAAATGTGAAAAACATGGCACTAAATAGATCACAAAAAGGACACTTGTTGATTGCATGAGAGCTGAAACAAGAAGGCAGAACATCATCTTGTTCCATCTGAGCTGGGAATGTGCACCTCAGGCAACACATCTCTCACCTCTCTCAACATGGGCATGTCCACAAATGACTGCAAAATCATCATGAGTATTAATTTCAAGATGACAAATCTTAGCGAGTAGGTGAGTTGGGAAATATAGACTCTGTGAAGAATGAAGATTGACTGTGTATGGTACACTTCACTGAACAACAATATACAGTTATCTCAAGTGCACATGGAACATTCACCAGACTAGACCATATGTTACACCAAAATACAAGTCTCAATGAATTCAAAAATATTTGAATCATGCAAAGGATCTTCTCTGGCCACAATATAATGAAGCTAGAAATTAGTAAAAACTGGGAAATTCATAATTATGTGCAAGTTAAAGAACCTAATCTTAAACAACCAATGGGTCAAGGAAGAAATCACAAAGAACATTAAATAATACTTTGAAGTGAATGAAAATAAAAACACAATATTTTAAAACTTATGGGATGCAGCAAAAGGAGTGGTCAGAGAGAACTTTATAACCAAAAATACCTACAATAAAAAATAAGAAAGATTTCATATTTATAATAAAAAAAGTCTCAATAAAGAAAAGTTTAGGACTGATGGCTTCAATGAGAAATCTACCAAACAGTTAAATAAAACTTACCACTAATTTTTCCTAAACTCTTCTAAAAAAAATAGAAGAGGAGGGAATACTTCCTTACTTATTCTATAAAACCAGCATTACTGTGATATACCAAAACCAGAAAAAGACATAACAAGAAACCTATACACATGTATCCTTTATAAATATAGATATAAAAATTCTCTACAAAGTCCTAGCAAACTGAAATCAATAGCATGTTAAAGCTATATTCATTTGCCCATGTAGGATTTATCCTAGGAACACAAGTGTGGTCCAATATAAGAAAGTCAACCAGTATAATATAGTGCATTAATAGAACCAAGAAAAAAATACATGGTTATATCAGCTGATGCAGAAAAAGCATTTGCCAAAGGTCAGCACTCTTCTATGATAAAATCATTCAAAAAATAAGAATAGCAGAAAGTTTATCCAACATGATAAAGAACATTTACGAAAATCCCACAGCTAATGAATGATACTAAATAGTAAAACACTAAATACTTTGCCACTGAGATCAGGAACAAGACTAGGAATCATGTTTTCACTACTGTTACTCAACATTGTATTGGAAGTTCTACCAAAGAAATTAAACAAGAGAAAGAAAGAAAATCACCCAAACCATAAAGCAGCAGTTCTCAACCTGTGGGTCGCGACCCCTTTGGGACTGATGGCTTCCTAAGACCGTCGGAAAACACATATCAGATATTTACATGACGATTCATAACAGTAGCAACATTACAGTTATGAAGTAGCAACGACAATAATTTTATGGGGGTCACCACAACATGAGGAATTGTATTAAAGGGTCACGGCATTAGGAAGGTTGAGAACCACTGCCATAAAGAAAAAAATAAAACTATCTATATTCAGAGATGACATATGAGTATACTATACATAGCAAAATCCCAACAAATTCATAAGAAAGGTATTTTAGCTATTAAATGAGTTCAGCAAAGTTACCAGGTAAAAGATCAACACACGAAAGTCAGTTGTGTTTCTATACACTATCAATGAATGATCAATAAAGCATTATAACACAGAAATTTTATTCACTACAGTATATAAAAGAGTAAAACACCTAGGAGTAAACTTAATCAAGGAGGTGAAAGACTTATATACTGAAAACTATAAAACACTGCTTAACAAAGTTAAAAAAGCTATAAATGAATGAAAAGACATCTATGTTCATAGATATGATTATTTAATATTAAGATATAAATACAACCCAGAGTAACCTATATATTCAATGTAATCTCTATCAAAATTTTAATGCTCTTTTTGCAGAAATGGAAAACCCAATCTTCAAATTCACATGGAATTACAGGGGGCTGTAAATAGTCCAAAAAAAAATCAAAGAGGAATAAAGTTGGAGGACTGGCACTGTCTGATTTAAAAACTTACTACAAAGATACAATATTCAAGACTGTCTAGTAATGATATTAAATTAGACACATAAACAAATAGAATAAAATTAAGAGTCCAAATATAAATCTATACACCTGTAATGAGTTGATTTGATAAAGGTGCCAAGTCAAAGAGTCTCTTTTAATAGATGGTGCTAGGAAAACCAGATTTGCACTGCAAAACAATGCAGTTTAATCCCTACCTTACACCATATAAAAGAATTAACTCAAAGTGGATTGGTGACCTAAATATAAGAGCAAAAACAATAAAAATCTTAGAAGAAAGCATAAGACTAAATCTTCATAACCTTGGATTTGGCAATAAATTCTTAGAAATAATATTAAAAACAAAACAACAAAAGAAAAATAGATAAATTAAACTTCATGAAAATTAAAACTTTTGGGCATTGAAGTGCATTCATAAGAAAGGCATCCTCTAGAATAGGAGAAAGTATTTGGAAACCATACAAGGTATTCATTTCCAGATTATATTAAAAAGTACAACTTAGGAGTTCCCTGATGGTGTAGTGGCTTAAGGCTTCGGCGCTGGCGCTGTCGGCGTTGCGGCCTGGGTTCGATTCCCAGCCAGGGAACTACCCACATACAAAAATAAATAAATAAAATAAAAAATACAACTTAAAAGACAAAACAACCCAAATGAAAAGTGGGCAACAAATTTAGGTGAATAAACATTTCTCCAAAGAATGTATAGGAATAGCCAATGAACACATGAAAATATTCTCGATGTCATTAGTTATGAAGGAATTATAAATAAAAACCACAATGACATATCATTTCCCACCCACTAAGATGTCTGCAATCAGAAGTAAAAAAAAGAAAGTAAATGTTGGAGAGGCTGTGGAGGAATTGCAACCTTCATGCATTGCTGGTGGGGGACACCAAGCAGTGCTAGTGCTGTGGAAGGCAGTGTGGCTGTTATGCAAAAAACTAACTATAGAAGTATCACAGGACCTAACAATTCCGCTCCTACCTATATGCCTAAGAGAGTTAAGAACGGACACAAACCGACACTTGCATGCCAGTGTTCATTTCAGTGTTGTTTACAATAGCCAAAAGGCGAAAACTGGTGGAGTGTCCATCAACAGAGGAATGGATAAACAAAATGTGATACATACGTACGAGTACTATGGAATATTATTCAGCTGTAAAAAAAAATGTAGTTCTGACACATGCTGCAATGTGGGCGAACCTAGAAAATGCTAAAGTGAAATAAGCCAGATACAAAAAAACAAATACTGTATTTACCACTTACATAAAATATCTAGACTAGACAAAGCCATAGAGATAAAAAGTGGATGGCAGGTTATTAGGGGATGGAGTGACAGGGGACTGGTGAGTCACTGCATAATGGTTACAGCCTTTCTGTTTGGGGTGACGCAAAAATTTTGGAACTAGTGATGATGGTTGCACAACTTCATGTGTGTAATCAATGTCACTGGATTATTCATTTGAAAATGGTTAAAATGACAAATACGATATACACAAAATCACAATTAAAAAAAACCAGATGTCAGTTATAAAAGAGAGATACTGGTTTTCTTTTGTAACCCTGAGTTATTTATTTGATAACCATTCCCACAACAGTGTATGAAATAGGAACACACTGAAATAAGTGGTGCTTAAGTGTATGTGTTGCCTCATCAGGGGAATACTTTGAAAACTCGCACTTCTTCAGCTACCCTGGTCTCCTGGAGAACGTGGTCACGTCTCCCTGCTTCCCCCGCTCGCCGACGGGAAGGCAGTGTGTACTGCACGGTTGGCAGTCTCTGACACAGGAGCCGCCTTCCTAGAATGACAAGTGTTATTTTAAGATCGGCTCTGCTGAAGGCACCACCGCAGACACATTTTCAAGTGGATGCAGCTCTTTGTGAACCACTCAACCGAATTTTCAAGCGGCGGTGTGAAAACACCCAGGAAATGTAAGTTCTTAAAAAAGAATCAGCAACCTACAGATTTGATTCCTTTGCCTTTTCCTCGTGTGCTTTCACTGTCTAGGTGACCTCAGCCACTCACATGATGTGAAATAACATCTATGCTCTGACTCCGGAGTTCTACCTACAGCCCAGGCCTCTATCCTGAACTCCAAACTCACATATACATCTGATCACTGTTTTATTTGACATATAATTACATAGTGCAATATATGAGTGGGGACCCTCCCCCCCAAAAAACGACAAAGTATCTTCTGGAGGGTGGGCCCCCTGTAGGTGAGTGTTCTACCAGCTGGTGGTGGTGTGAAAGGCTGCGTTCTGCTTCAGGGAGCTTTCTGGAGACTATTTCAATCTATTTGCCCATTTCGTGATGGGTGCAGCCTGATAACACGCCTGCCCACACCACGCCAAATGCTCAGCAGTTTCTGACCAAAAACCGGCAGGATCCCCATTCGCCCAATCTCACCCAGATCGACATTTTTTTTTGTTTCCTCAGATGAAAAAATTCCTCAAAGGGAAACATTTTGCGCATGTGGGAGGAGTGAAACAAAAAAAGTGGCAGAAACACCCCAAAACTTCAAAATTGACAAGTTCAAAATCTGTATTGAGAAGTGGAAAGAATGTCCCGCTAGGTGTGTGGCATCGGAGAGCACCTTGAAGGCGACTGAAGTTTAAACATGTCAGAATAAATACTCAATTTTTTAATAAATAAATTCCAGGGTGTTTTGGGGTCCCCCCCCCCATATGGGTGTCAAATCATCATGGCGTACACCTTCAACTTACACAAGGTCATATGCCAATTCTATCTCAATTAAGCTGGGAAAAATGCTTTTATCAGAACGGGCTTTGTCATATTGTACAGAAATGAGCCCCTCCGTGCCTCACCCCCGTCCCTCCCTACCCCCTCATCCTGCATTGTGTGTGTTAAGCCGTCTCGTTCCCACATCATTACAGATTTCATCGTTTCTTAATGGCCGAAACCTTGTCCATGGAATGACGCTCCTGGAGGCACGAACTCTGATTTCTTCACCACTGTCACTCCCTCACCTGGAGAGTCCGTCCCACAGCAGTCACTCGGTGAGGACGTGTTGGGTGAATGACTTCCGGTGAGCAGACGTGAGGTAGGAACAGCCCCCATCTGTCTCTATGGGGCGTCTGGATCTCAGAAAGGACTGGGGACTGTAGAACGTGTGGGACCAGGCGAAGCACCAGAGACGGCGCTATAGCTGGCTCCTGGACCTCCTGTCCCCAGCCCAGTCCTCCAAGTCCTCATAAATTGTGCTGACATATGGTCATCTCTGTGGGGTCCTCTCTTTATACAAACTTTAGTAGAGAAAGCAGGGTGCCAGGTGTTCATATTACCTGGAAATAGCTATTATTCCCTGAATGGCTGTAAGCACTCAGTAAGGTTTCGATGCAACGATCCTAAGAGAAGGTATCACTCCTGTGTTATAGATGAGCAAATAGGCATTGGTAGCGGTGGCAGGAAATGATTCAAAGCAAATTTATTAATTTGATTGCCTTGGTTTGGATGACCTCAAAAACAGACCCAGAGTCAAAGACCTGGGTGTAAGGTGTTTGAGAAGGTGATGGTAGGAAGCACCGTGAGGACACCCGGAGGAGAGGCGGGAAAGGAAGGGAAGCCCACGAAGGATCCATTGATGAATGGGCCCCTGACTGCCATGGGCTGCCCCCGCTGAAAACTGCTGAGAACGTGTGCGGAGCACACTGGGCACTTCCCACGGTGGGCGAGGAAGCCAGGGGTCTCTCCAACAACCCCTCCCTCATCAGGGAAGGGTTGTTCCTGGGGTTTTCACTTCCTCACACTTCCATCCTGACCCCCTTGTGGACTGAGACACACAGATGCCCCGTCAACGCCTTGAAGCAGAGACCCCACGCGTCAGCCTGAAAGAGAACGGACCGTAGGTGACCTCCAGGGTCGGCTGAAGAAATGTTGACCGAACAGGAAGAGCACCTGCCAGGCATGCGCAGGTGGAATCCGAGAGCGCAGCCCCGTGTGCCCAGGTGTTGCTCTACCACGGATCTATCAGCTCCGCTTTGGCCCTCCGACTTAGGCAGGATTCTTGGACCCCGCTCTTCACCACACCCTACACT
The DNA here is from genome assembly GCA_004026885.1 of Lyroderma lyra. Taxonomy (NCBI): domain Eukaryota; kingdom Metazoa; phylum Chordata; class Mammalia; order Chiroptera; family Megadermatidae; genus Lyroderma; species Lyroderma lyra. The sequence continues at coordinate 12,448 of PVJL010009702.1, read as the reverse complement.
CCAGTTAGTCTCCCCCATGGCTTTGTTTTCATTGACCCAGCTTGATTCACTCGTTCCTTCAGCAAATATTTGTGAAGTCTCTAGTCTGTGTCTGGTGGAGGCATTGATGGCACAGTTTTGGCCTCCAAAAATCTGCTCACGGGTTCGTGGAAGAGACAGGAGGAGACATCGTGCTGAGCAGCTGGGAGACTGTGCAATAGTTACAAAGGAAGCCATGCAAGCATCTGTCAAAACCCACTGAATGGCACATTAAAAATTGGTGAGTAGATTCTGAAACTGTGCAAGTTGTTATGTAAATTATACCTCCATAAAGCAGACCATTTAAGTTACCAAAAAGTCAGGGTGCAGGGGGAGATAAGCCATTAGACCGCAGCACCGCCAGTCTGGTGTAACTCTTGACACCCCAGTTTACGTAAAGCACTGCCCTAACACAATGCTGAGGCTACAAGATGAACGCTGAGCTAGAAAAATGTTTCTAAGGCTTTAGCCCATGCCGGTATCACACAAGGGGCTTGTAAAAACACCCCCAGAATTGGTAGCGCCCTGCCCCCAGAATTTCTGATTCAGTAGGTTAGGGGTGAGGCCTGAAAATGTGCATTTCTAGTAGATTCTCTGTGGCCCTGGCACTGCTAATCACAGGAGCACGGTTTGAGACCCAGAGCTCTAGAAAGAACATGTATTACCATGGGAACTCATTCAGTATGTCATAACTGAGTTAAAATTCTACTTTAAGGAAAAAAAGGAGGAATTTGTGGTTCCTTTTCATCAAAGCAGCCCTCTTGCTGAAAAACTTTTGGACCCATACCCATATGTAGTATGTGTGTACGTACGTGTGTGTGTGGAGTATATGCAGTACGTGTGTAGTGTGCGTGCATGTAGTGCATGGGGTGTGGTGTGTACGTGTGCATACATGCATGCACGTTTTATTTAGGGGCTCAGATAACCTGGGGTAAAAGACATCCACTTTCATGACCTTTCACTAGAGACGTTTAGCCATAGGGTCTCGTCCCAAACTCTACCTTTGGATCCACGATGTGATATTCTCGATGCTTTGCTGTGAGAGGAAAAACTGCAAATTCACTAAAGCCGCGCGCCTCAGACTCTTAGCGTAGGGCGAGGAGAGCGCTTTGCACGGCCAAGCACAGCCCGGAGGAGAGTCACTCGCCTCTCGCACGTTACAAGGCCATGACGAGCAGGGCGTGAGGCAGCCGCCGAGCGGATTTTGGAGAATTGCACTGAACCCCTTCCTCTCACATTTCTTTCTAAGTTCTTTGTCATGGGAGTATTTGCAAAAGTTGGAGTGTCACAAGAGTCACAACTACCGTAACCTGAAGAATTCTCAGCACTTGAGTTTCTGCAGGGCTTAGCCCGTTTGAACACAGATCTGCGCAAGGCTGTGGGCTACCAGCAAACCCACCTCGGGCTCCAATGGCACTGGCAAAGTGCCCCGCCTGAGTGGCATCGCACAGGGCTATTTCCTGCCTTCGGGGTGCTATGCAATTATTTAGTTATGAGATGCTCCTTTTTTCTCCGTTTCAGCATGAAACAGCAATTCCACTGAGCTTCTAATAAATGGACTGAGCCTTTGTACAGCCCAATGCCCTCGCAAAGGGCATTATGCTCTAGTGTCCAGACTTTCCATGAGTCCAGCTCTTGGGTGTTTCCTGTGAGAGCTCAGCTGTGGAGAGGTGGTCATTGGTGTGATGTGCTTTGAATACCCTCTGGTGTTGAGCGTGTGCAATAGCAGTAACATCTGACCTTGATGTCCTTTCAAAGCACATCAGTAAAAGCTAAGGGTAGCTGGATCAGCCCAGACTGCTGAGCGTAAGAGACCCAGAAGATGACATCACCACGTAAACAGACTGTGAGTGACGGAGGGCGGGGCGGGACAACGCTCAGGTGTCAGGTGAGCCTTTCTACAGGAATGCTCATTTCCCGAGCGCTGCATGAAGATGCAACTCTTTAGAGCACACGCTGCCGGCACAGTGGGGCACTCACTCAACACTGAGCAGGACACATGTGTGTGCACGAGGCTCCTGCCTTCCAGGATGCCCCTCCCCGAAAGCATAGGGGCGTCGGGAGGTTGGGGGGCAGGTGACATTCATGGTGCTTGCATCTCTGCTCCGGGACCCCACTGCTTGCTGAAAGCATTAAGGATTGGTTGAGAGGAGTAAATTCCATCTATAAAATAAGCCGTAGGCAGTTCACTAAAAGTCTCTAGGTCACCCACCTCTTTACGAGGGCTGTCCGGAAAAAATCCAGCCATAAGGCCTCTATTTTGCAGATTGCATGGCTGGATACTTTCCAGACAGCCCTCGTATATGTCAAATTACCGATTGGGATAGATAATTCCCACCAAAGATAAGACCTTATTTAGCCACTGATTTCCCCTCATTTGAGTAGGGAGGGTAGCCTTAGCCAGGGATTGCTTCAGAACGTCTTTGCCATACCGCCTCCGTGTCTGCATTCAAGCTTTCTTTGTCTATTTTTTTACATTAATGTGTCTGTTTTCTGGTATGATTAATATGCAAACTACTCAGACTATCCAAAGAATATTCAGCTGCTTTCAGCCATAACGAAACAGAGATAGGAAGCAATTTTCACTTCCCATTGTTACTGCTTTTTGGTTTCTCAACCCCATTGCACTGAGACACACAGCACACAAGGTGCAAAATGTGGGCCCCCCTAGCTGGGACTGCCAGGTCCGGGGAGGTTTGGAGCCTGTGCTACAGCTCTAGCTTTGTCTTGCTCCACTTTTCCATGACACCAACCATACTGGCCTCTTCCTGGTTCTCAACATACCAGCTGCTTCCCACCACAGGGCCTTTACACATGCAGCTGATCTGTCTGAAATGCCTTTTGTATTGTCGTCGTTTCCCCGTAACTTCCATATAGTTCATTCTTAGTGGCTAAAATAATATATTCTTAAGTCAGACTGCCTGTTTCAGTTCTGCTTACCATTCTTGGCTGTATACTTTATCCAATTTACTTAAGTTTGCTGGGCCTGTTCGTTTAACTTTAAATAATCACTCCTATTACCATTTCAAGGGGTGGTTGTAGGATTGCACGGCCCTACCTGTATAGCACTTAGAATGGGGTCTGGCACATAGTACATTGGAACAGTGAGGAGTATTATCCGTTCTTTACCTATCAGCTCGCATGTCGCTTTCTCATGGGGGCCTCCTCTAATCCTGGTTGAGGTTAGAGCCATTTGTTACAGTTCTCAGAAGACATCTGCCTTTCCTTTAAAGCACTGATATAATCTGGCACTAAGATTTGTAGTTTCACATATGTCTTCTCAGTCTACAATGCTCCTTGAGAACTGAGGCCATGTCTGTCTTGTCTCATTACTGTGTCTTTAGGGCCAACTCATATGAGGTGATCAGAAAACACTGGTTTGTTATCACTGGATCTCTGAATCCCTCTGAAAGGTTCTGCTTAGCCTTCAGGAAGAAATGGGGCGGGGAGGGGAAGGGAGGGGAGGGAAAGGGGAAAGATGCCTCTCTAATTAGAGGCTGAGTCGAGAATATAGTCTAAACTCAAACACTCTTCCTCTCTGGTTATTCCCAGACTGCCAATCTGTAGCAACTAGTTTCAAAATCTATGATTCTACAACTAAAAAGGGTCTTGTTTGGGGGCTGTTAGGCCTTTGCTGTGTACGTGTTTGGGTCAGAACATACGCGTTACAAATGCCCTTCCAACAAGCTGGGTTCCGAGACAGCCTGACTTCAGAGTGGTGGGAGGAGGCTGAAACGGCCCAGCGTGTGGATTTGGCCCCCGGGACCCCTTCTGACAGTCGAGCTGTCCATTCCAACCACAGATGATCCTTGTCTATTCCCCTAAAGTTATGTTGTTGCTCACTCAGCTCTGCTTCCCACGGCCCCGGAGCCATCCGGGAATGGCATCTTGAGAGTCATGGCACTTAGACGAGCTATGTCCAGTGAGTTTCAGCTTGGGGTTCTTAATCATTATTCATTCATATGGACTGGCCGTTGTTTGAATATGAAATGACTCTAGAATACGGTTGGTACTGATTACATTTCTGTTTGGAATAAATAATATGTTGGCTACAAGGGGAATGGGATGGTGGGGAACATAAATCCGGGTTAAAGCACAAAGATCCCCAATTTCGGGAGTTCCCTGATGGTGTAGTGGCTTAAGGCTTCAGCGTTGGCGCTGTCAGCGCTGCGGCCTGGGTTCAATTCCCAGTCAGGGAGCTACCCACATACCAAAAAGCAAAAAAAAAAAAAAGATCCCCAATTTCCTCTGGGCCATCAGCCTGCTGCCCTGGGGCTCCCCCATGGGGAACCCCATATGGCCTTACCAGGAACAGTAAGGGCAAAGGCTGAGGCCTTTGGGGCATCTGAATGTCACCCCAGAAGGAAGCATCTGAGTGCTTACCCTCTGCTTAGCCCCTATCCAGAAAAGAACCTGGGACCCAGGACGTGCCAATAATTACTTGATTAATTAATAGAAGTCCTTTAAAGTAGGATCTGATGTGTATTTGTGAATGCTGAGACAGTTATGACAGTCAGATTGGCACCTGCATCTTGGAAATGATGTGGATGAAATGATGACTGTGGTACCAAATGGTCCTTGAAATTTGGTTCTCTTCAAAACATCCATGGGTGCATTTGATCCTTTCCCAAACACTGATGCTTAGAAAACGTCCCTGGGTTCAAATCGCTCAAAGAGATACTTTATACTTTGGGTTTACAGGATTGATACATAAAAAGAAATACTATCGTGTTTCCCTGCTCCCGTATTTGGGTTGTGGCTGTCTTGCCGACAATAACCCTGCTCGCCTCGGTAGCCCACGTGGGGTTGGGTAGACGGATTGCATTCAAAGCTTGTCGAAAAGCAGCATTCGTAGTAGCTATGGACCAAAGTCTCCAAGGACATTTGAACAGGACCAGATTTCAAGGACTTTTTGCGTGGCCTGAAGGTCTCTGTGCATGCTTGGGACAGGTCTCTGTCACCTATGCCCTCACACTCTGTGTTATCTCACTTTCCATTGAATGTCCTTTGAGAAAAGTCACCTGCATAACTACTCTTGGGAGCCCTGGGAGCACCGAGAAGAAAGATAAAACTCACAGTCCAGAACTTCCGTGGCGGGCAGAGATGACTTAGGATGACAGTGTGAATAAAAGTGCCATAATTTGATTTGTGGCAAATGACCAAAAGACATGATAAAATAACACACTTCAGAAAATCAAGACGTGGGAACGAGCACAGAATGCATTTCTTCCAAGAACATAAAAACGGGGGTTACAAAGGGACACAGGAAGTCTCCTGAGGTAATGGGTATGTAGTGAAGACTTAATGTATGCCGAAGGTCAGCAAATTGTACACTTCACGTATGTGTGACTTACTGTATGTCAATTATACCTCAATAAAAATGTATATTTAAAATAATTATATGGAGTTAATCTTACTTGGCTGAAGTTTCTGAGGCCATGGGTTAAGGAGATATATTTAAATCCATTAAAATAGTCTATACATGACTCAGCACTGGCATAGACCTTACCAGTCCACAGAGAGAGTGTGTCCATGTACTTTTTCCTCTAGGTCCATCTTAAATTTAATTCCACACCAATCCTGTACACTGAAAACAAAAACTCAGAGAATAACTTGCTCATTCAAGGTCCCAAACAATAGTCCAGGTAGTGTGACTCCCAATCCAATGTTCTCTCCACTATAAAAAAAAAAAAAACAAAAACAATTTTTAAAACAAATAGACTTCTATGCTATTGCATCTTTCCCTCCAATAATAATGTTTTTAGAAGCATAATTTCTTGTCTATGTAAACCTGCTCAGAGACTCATAGTTTAACTGTGCTATATTCACACCATTATAATTTCCACACTGAGGCATTTACCTTGAAGTAAACAATAAAACCAAGCACTGAAGTTCATTTCTCAATACGTTCTTTTCATCAAGAGGGTACAATTGCCAATAAACGTCTGCAAAAGAAATGTGGCTATTTTCAAATAATTTGGAGTTTGTCATTTCAGATGAGTCTAGAAGCAGGAGGCTGATAACAGAGAGCTGCTCAGTGGAGGCAGTCTGCTGCAGCCACAATGCCCAGTGCCTAATCTTTGGCTCTGAGTAAATGCCAATATTCTCTTCCTTTGGGGGAAACTAAAAGAGGAAATGAAACTAAACAAAAGTGTGCACTGTGTGACTCTGCCTATGGCCATGCAAACAATGTTAAAATCCTCTGTTTAAGAAATTGAGAACCTAAACACACATCATCAACAGCAATTTTTGTTGAAATTCCTACAATACGCTATAGGTTGGTCAGCAGAAGAGAAAGGGTTGAAGATACAGTCTGTATCCTTGGGTTTTCTTAGATGGCACTGGAATTACTGTGACAGTGAGGGGACCATGGATAAAAGCCAGACCTAGAGTGTTATGGAAGTGGAGGCTTTGGATCTAGCCCAGGCCTATGCCCCCTCACCCCCAGAACTCCACAGGGAACCCCCTGTCTGGGTCACTGAGGCCTTTTTAAACTTACTGATGGCAGGAATTATCATGTTCATTTCCCTCCCCTGTCCCCAAAAGCTCTATTCCAGAGGACTTCTACCCAATAGGAGTTTGTAATATCATTTTTAATAAATTGTGTCAGTCTCACCAAAAAACATACACAACTCTGATCTCTTCATCTGGGACTCATTTAGCACAGAGCAGATGGTTGTCCCATTTTGCGAGGTGGAGAAATATTGAACTGTAGAGAAGCACTCCACTTTAAGCCATAGGACATATCCAGAATTGCAAATTGTCCCATTGAATGACATGTATAAATAAATAGCTGGATGGCTAAAAGCCCTGATAAAATTCATAATTGCAAGTCTTACAATGGAATCCATTTCTTTTTTCTGCAAAAAGCTTCCAGATTAATAAACCAGCTATGAACTAGCAGATAATGAACTTGCATCGCTGATAACAAAGCCTGCGGGTTGCAAATTTAACACCCTGCTATTTTATAGTCCCTCTAATGAATACGTAGTTACGGCTTTCTTTCAAACATCGTGTGCTGAGACCAATTCAGGGATTCGCATCGCTCATGCCACGAAGCTGTTTTCTATTCAGACTTACTTAAAATTGCGCAAGAGAATAATTGGTGTGTTTCTCTCCTCTTGTGGTTAAACATAACCCTGCTGTAAGTTAATAAAAGTCAGACGCCGTATGCACATTCAGAAGGCAGGCTGCAACAGAGAAGCACTGCTGCGATGACCACAAATCATATTAAGTTCACCTAACATCAAATGTGTGTCACTGGGGTTGCTTAAAAGCAGCATCTGGCCCCAAACTTTAAATTATAATCCATTAGCAGTCACTGAAAAGGCAAAAGAGACTGAAGATTGTCATCCCCAGGCCAGCAAACGAATAAACCAGGCAAAGACAGAGTACTGACAGATTCCTGGGGACTTTGGGTGAGGAAACTCTTCAGGTCTTTCGATTCAGGGACACAATAACATTACTTGTGAATCCTACATGTTCATTTACTCAACAATATTTCTCAAACACCTATAGTGTGCTGATCCCAGGGACGGGGGTACAGAGGGTGCCAGTTCAAACAAGGTTTCTTCCTGAGCAAAGTCCATTTCTTAAACCTAGCTTTTTTTTTTTTTTATTCTTTTTTACTTTTATGGATGCTTTGGCGATGTTATAGACCCAGTTATGCCCAGTGGTCACCATGGGAACAGACAGGGTGTGGACCAAGGAGGAGTGGCTGATGAAGAGGTGGGCAAGGGGATTATTATAACCTAGACTCTAAAGTAAGAAAGACTTTCTGGGAGAGAGTGAGCAACTGGCTCCAACCCTCCTGAGAGATTAAGTGAAGACACCATTCACATCCGATTGTCATTCAGGGAAAAGGTGGAGACAGAGTGAAGACAACGTTTTTGATAAGTTTGGGAATTAAAAAAAGTGGAGCCATAGCTAAAGGAAAAGGTGAATAAAGTAGATTCAAAGAGGAGACATATTTTTATTGGATGGTCCTGGCCTAAAATCAGATCCTGACTTCACCACACAAAGGTTAGTGCTTTGGCAAGTTACTTTACTTTTTTCTACCTCTATGTTAAGGTCTGTGAAATAAAGCAGCAATCAATACATATGTAATGAGTTGCAAGGATTAAATGAATTAGCACATAAATGTTTAAAGTGTCTGACACCGTGAGATAAAGGTGCACTATAATTACTACTAATGCTATTTTTTTGCATGCTATATATAATCAACACTAACTGTATCACACCAGTGATATTACCATTGAGAAGAGACCTACAGAGACTCAGAATACACATAAATACAAAGGTTGCCATACTTGGGGTTTTATTTGGATGAGAATTTGCAGAGAAGATTGTGATTGTCATTTAAATTAATGGAGAAAAGTGTGTATGAGTGTGTGTTTGTTTTTGTTTGTTTTCTGGCAGAGCCAGTGTCTCCCTGAGATTGTAGGATTTCTATGTCACCATTTATCTGCAATTTTTATTATATTTCAACAAAGACCCTGGCTTAGTCTGAGCCATTCAAATTATGAAGCTGTGTATGTAACAGGATTACTTATTTCATTCAATTCTCAATAAGCATTGTAGGGTTTTGGGTCTCTTTCTTTATAAGAAAAAAAAAGTCTATTCAATTATAGGGTATTATTCACATTAACATTACTTGAATACTTCCTGGAGGAGAAAAATCTGCAGGTCAAGAAAAAGCACCAGCATCGAGGATGGATAGTGAGCAAGTACTGGGTTTTACATGTTGTGGCAAACACAGATCTTCAGATATGGCTTGTTGGTTTAAAGAGGTTCAATTTAAAGAGGTTTAAATTGAATAAAAATACATTTCTAAATGTGTAAATTACAAGCCTGTATTAAGTCTGAATACTTTTCCACGTACAATTATGAGTGCTTATACACTCTTACATTTTCAAAGAAACTGAGAGAAACATGGAGAGTTGCACACCCACGTTCATTGCGGTATTATTCACAACAGCTAAAAGGTGGGCACCACCCAAATACCACTGACGGATGAATGGTAAAGAAAAGATCATATATAAATACAACGGAATATTATTCAGCCTTTCAAAAGCAGGAAAGCCTGTCACATGCTATTATATAACATGGATGAACCTTGAGGACATTATACTAAGTGAAATAAGCCAGTTACACAAAGCCAAGTCCTGTATAATTTCACGAATACGAGGTCTGTAGAGTAGTGGTCCAATTCATAGAAACAGAAAATAGAATGTTGCTCGCCAGGGTCTGGGGGAAAGGAGGTGTGTGTTCAGTGGGTACGGAGTGTCAGTTTTGCAAGATAAAAAATTCTGGAGATCTGTGACACATTCATGGGAATATGTTTAACACTACTGAACTCACGTTTTTAAATGGTGAGTTTTATGGTCTATGTTTTTGTAATTGAAAAGAAACTAAAAAATAATGACTATTGTCTACCTTTCTAGCCTGTAATTACCAACCCAGCATTCTTTAAAACAAATACGCAAACAAACAAAGACGACTTAGGAATATTCCCCCGGCAGCCTAAGCACTCCAGCACTAAGGTGGTTTTGTCAGATTAAAAGTAATAAATGCACTCCAGCTGTCCTCATTAGATGGCACCAATTTTCCTAAGCACAAAGCTGAGGATAAGGATGAACTAATGAGAGAAACTCTAAGACATGAAAAACGGGTTTTTATATGAAGTGCAGACATCTCTCAGAACATTTGAGACCATGAGGGCCACCATCACACGGTCTGGTTCTGCTGGACCACATTCCTAGAGGGAGCAGGTCCGGGCTAGCAAGAAAAGACCCTTAAAAAAACGGAGTCGGCCGTGGTTTCTGCTCACACACAAGTGCCAGGATTTGGCTCTTCCTCTTTCCTATGTAAGTAAAGAAATATTTATTGTTTTCATGTGGAGTTAGGTAATGTCACAATCTTTGCTATCAAATTTAAGATCGTAGCCCATTTGAAACAGCTGCAACCATTTTTCTCGTAAATCCTGATGACAATTGTCGGAGAGTGAATTACCTGTGTAGTTACAGGTGAACACGTCAAGGGAGGGGGAGGTCTCTCAACTTAAAAAACAAACTAACCAGCACCAGTCCTCAGCTGCCACTCTTCTTCTGGTTTAATAGATCCAAGAAGGCCATTGGCTCCAGCTGATCAGGGCCTCAACGCTGACCAATCACATTCTCCCACCTTCTATTTAAGTGACATTTCCGGGCTCTCTCGGGTTTTAGAGCTGCTGACTGAGGCGGGGAGTGGGCCTGAGTAGTTGGATTGGTACCGGGGCTGCTTTTTCTCTTTTCTGTCAGCGTCTGATTCTCTCTGCTTTTCTGTTTCTGTCTCCTTTGAGAGACAGGACACTGCCTGCTACTTGGCTTGCAAAAAAGACTTAGACCCTCTTTCCTTTTGCCTCGCTCTTAGTAAGAAAATATGCCCAAGAAGTCAGAACTTGGGCGATGAAGCCAGCCTTTGCTTTCACTGAAAAAGCTAAGCTCAGCACTGAGCTGAGAAACGCTGTTGGCTGACGAAATGCGAGCAGCTGCCTGTGCAGGTGAAGGTCACTTCTCTGCACGTTTCCTTTACCTGGCTTGCTGTGGGCTGGGGGAAACCTGGGGCTGGGGGAAACTCTGCAAGGCGGAGCTTGCTAAGAGCCGGGGATGAAAGCATTAACCCTGCTTTTATCGGGAAGGTCACTTCCGTGGATCTAGGGTCCCTTGCAACGGAAGGCTGCACAAAAGAGCTCCTTGGGTTGGGTCAGCTTCGGTTCTAACTTAGCACCATCTCCTTGTAGAACTTGCTTCCCTGTCCTTGACAGGAGGGTTATGGGCTACTTTCTTACTCTGATCCCAAATGTCCCACCTCAGAAAGAAGCTATTAAAGCATAAGTCTCCTTGTTCTCCTCGTGCCTCCACCAGGCCTACTTTGGGGCTACCTTCTGCCCCAAGGTCATCTAAGCTTCTTTTCTGGAAAGACTCAATGTCTAGTCCACTCATAGGATATTTGCCTCATCTGAGACTTATTTTGCAAAGCCTCCCCCCTCTTAGGGTACAAGGTCTGTGGTCTAAGTTAACTTTGACTTGTCTTTTTATCTTTTATCAACCTCTTTCATAGCTTGAATTCTGGGAGACACAGCAGTATTCACTCGGGTTCTGACTTGGCTCGTCTTGCTAGGATTTGGGAGGCAGCCCCAAGGCTAGGGAGTGGCTTTACTGGTGCAGAGAGAATGGCACCCCCCAATTCCTCCTCTTGCTGCTGTTCAGCTCTCCTTTTCCTTTGAACTCACCACTTGGTGTTTTTGTCCTCCTAGGAGAAGCCTATGTGGGCGCTCCTACTGTGTATGTTCTGGGCCCCTAGATGTTCCTGTCCTTGAGGTTATCCCTGCCGAAGGAATGAATGGGGTAGCAAACGAAGTGAACTGTTGCAAATCAAAGGAACCACTTTACAACGTGGCTAAAGTCGTGGATGAGCACCCTGTGAAGTCGCACAGGGCCTGTAGTCAGAAGGCTGTGTGCTTGAAATGCTCTGCTGTCTGTCTTGAAATCCTTAACTTTTGAACGAGAAGACCTAGTTCACACTTACACTGGAATCTGCAAATCATGTAGCCGGTCTGTATTTATGTCAGTCATAAACGAGGGGCGTAATACTTCTAGCCCTGACCCCACAAACAGCCCCAGTGGGGACTCCTGCCTGCTAGAATGGGGCCGCATCCACTTCCAAACCAGGACTACGAGCACTAGGCAGGAGACTCAGTACCAGACTTACTGGGGAATCACGTGTAAATTGGGCATTAATGTCTAAAAAGTCTGTTGTACACCAGGAGCTACCATAATATTGAATGTCAACTGTAATTAAGACTTCTTTAATTACAAAGCATGGTGGAATGTGTAGGTGGGCCTGGGCTAGGGGATGGAAAGAATGTACTAGAACTTAGATGTACAGGATTTGGGAGGGCAGTGGTTAATTGGAGACATTTCCTGAAGAACTAACTTACTTCTATGCCTCCAGACTGAAATAAGTTCAGAAATAAAATGTTACAAGTACGTGTCTACTCATTCTTCATAAAAACAGGTCTATTTACCTCCTACCTCTGAGTAATTCACAAACTGGAGCTATTATACCAACCACATGAGGTTATTGTAGGGATTATTTAGATAATAACAGCTACGTAAGGGAATAATACTAAAGCCACCATATGCTACTACTTTTAGAACATTGCATCATTCTAATTAATCCTCAAACCTAAAATTAGGCCCAACAGCACCTGAGTATTATCAGGAAAATGAGGCCCAGGAAGGTCCAGTAACTTCACTGATGCCACACAGCTGGAAGCAGTGGACCTCAAAGGCAAGCTGAGCCTGACTTCGCTCGTGTCCTTAACCACTGCAGTGACATGACTGAACCGTCAATCATGAGTCATAGTTACATGCAGATGTCATTACTA
>PVJL010009701.1:0-54921 GCA_004026885.1 Lyroderma lyra | reverse complement strand
AAAATAAAAAAAAAAAAAAAAAAAGAAGTAAGTGGAAGAAAATAGTCAAAGTGATGCAAGGTATATATCTACAACCAAATCTGTTCTATCCATCAAGGCTTTCATTTAGAATCAAAAGAGAGATAAAAAGGTTTCATATTTTTTTATCCTTGCTAATTTTTTATTTTTATTTTTTTAAAATTCATTTTTATTGTTAGACTTATTGGGGTGACATCTGGTACCAAGAATTACATAGGTTTCAGGCACACAATTCTAGAGAGCATTGTCAACTTGTATAATAAGTTCACCACCTAATGTGACTTCTCTTTCCATCACCTTATATTTAGCTTCCCCTTGCTCCTCTCCAACCCTCTCTCTTTTCTCCCCTCACTAACACACTCATCCCCAAATAAACATTAAACTATTGATTGTGTCCATGAGTTATGTTTGTTCATTTCTTTTTTCTTTGTTGCTTTCAGTTTTATATTTCGCATATGAGTGAAGTCATACTGTTCTTTGTTTTTTTCTGTCTGGCATGATGATCTCCAGGTCCAACCATTTTGTTTCAAATGGCAATATTTCACCTTTTCTTATAGGTGAGTAGTATTCCATTGTGTATATGTACCACAGCTTCGTTATCCAGTCATCTGTCACAGGGCACTTTGGTTGTTTCCATGTTTTGGCCACTGTGAACAGCGCTGCGATGAATATTGGGGTACATAAGTCATTGCGGACAAAGGTTTTCAAGATTTTTCGGTAGATCCCCAGAAGGGGGACTGCTGGTTCAAATGGTAACTCCATTCCCAATTTTCTGAGGAACCTCCACACTGTCTTCCACAGTGGTTGTACCAATTTGCATTCCCACCAGCAGTGAACCAGAGTCCCTTTTACTCCACATCCTCTCCAGCACTTGTTATTCCTTGTTTTGTTGATAATAGCCATTCTAACAGCTGTAAGGTAATATCTCATTGTGGATTTGATTTGCATTTCCCTGATAGCTAATGAAGATGAGCACTTTTTCATATGTCTGCTGGCCATTTGTATTTCTTCGTGGGAGAAGTGTCTGTTTAGTTCTTCTGCCCACTTTTCAATTGGGTTGTTTGTTTTTTTGTTGTCAAGTCTTATTAGTTCTTTATATATATAAGATATTAGACCCTCACCTAATGTGTTATCTGCGAGTATTTTCTCGCAGATAACAGTTGGCTGTCTCTTTGCCTTGTTGATGTTTTGTTTTTGTTTTTGTTTTTTTTTGTTTTTTTTTTTTTTTTGGCTGTGCAGAAGCTGTGTAGTTTGATATAATCCCATTCATTTATTTTTGCTTTTACTTCCCTCACCTTTGATGTCAGGTTCATTAAGTCTTCCTTGAACCCTAGGTCTATAAGTTTAGTACCTATGTTTTATTCTATAGAGTTTATTGTTGCAGGTCTGATATGAAGGTCTTTAATCCATTTTGAGTTAATTTTTGTATACGGGGAGAGTTCCCAGCTCAGGTTCTTTCTTTTACATATGTTTTTCCAGTTTTCCCAGTACCACCTACTAAAGAGGCTGCCTTTTCCCCTTTGTGTGCTTTTTGCTCCTTTATCAAAAATTATTTGTCCATAAATTTGTGGGTTTATTTCTGGGACTTCAGTTCTATTCCATTGGTCTATATTTCTGTTTTTCTGCAGGTACCAAGCTGTTTTTGACTATTGATGCATTGTAGTATAAATTGAAGTCAGGGAATGCCAGCAGCCTTGTTCTTCTTATGTAGGATTCCTTTGGCATTTCGAGGTCTTTTATGGTTCCATATAAATTTACTGATTCTTTTATCTTTTTCACGAAAGTATGATTGTGGGATTTTGATGGGTATTGCATTAAATCTGCAGCTTGCTTTGGGCAGAATGGCCATTTTTACAATTTTAGGTCTTCCTATCCATGAACAGGGGATATTTTTCCACCTCTTAAAGTCTGTTCCAATTTCTTTCAAAACTGTCTTATAGTTTTCCGTGTAAAGTCTGTCACATTCTTTGTTAAGTTAATTCCCAGATATTTTATTCTTTTTGTTGTGATAGCAAAGGGAATTGACTCCCTCATTTCCTTTTCTGTGGATTCATTGTTTGTATATAGGAATGCTGTTGATTTTTTTACATTGATTTTGTATTCTGCGACTTTACTATATTTCCTTATTGTTTCTTTTATTTCCTTTTTATTTTTTAAATTCATTTTTATTGTTAGACTTATTGGGGTGACATCTGTTAGCAAGGATTACATAGGTTTCAGGCATACAATTCTACAGTGCATTGTCAACTTGATGTATAATAAGTTCACCACCTAATGTGACTTCTCTTTCCATCACCTTGTATTTAGCTTCCCCCACTCCTCTCCCACCCCCTCCCCTTTCTCCCCTCCCTAACCCACTCATCCCCAAATAAACATTAAACTATTGATTGTGTCCATGGGTTATTTGTTTGTTCATTTCTTTTTTTCGTTGCTTTCAGTTTTATGTTCCACATATGAGTGAAATCATGCAGTTCTTTGTTTTTTCTGTCTGGCTTATTTCACTTAGCATGATGATCTCCAGGTCTATCCATTTTGTTGCAAATGGCAATATTTCATCTTTTCTTACAGCTGAATAATATTCCATTGTGTAAATGTACCACAGCTTCTTTATCCAGTCATCTGTCGCAGGGCACTTTGGTTGTTTCCATGTTTTGGCCACTGTGAACAGCGCTGCAATGAACATTGGGGTACTGTCACCACAGCTATTTAATATAGTACTGGAAGTTCTAGCCACAGCAATCAGGCTAGAAAAAGGAATAAAAGGTATCCAAATTGGAAAAGAAGAGGTCAAATTGTCACTATTTGCAGGTGACATAATCCTTTATATAAAAAATTCCAAAGATTCCACCAAGAAAGTATTAGAAACAATAAGCAATGGTGAAACCATCTGGTCCAGGGCTTTTGCATTTAGGGAGATTATGGATAGTCATTTTAATCTCTTCACCATCAATTGGTCTATTTAGATTATCCAGTTCTTCTTGGTTTAATCTAGGTAGGCTATAAGTTTCTAGAAACTTGTCCATTTCTTCTAGGTTGTTAAATATACTGGCATAAAGTTCTTCATAATATTTTCTTATAATCCTTTGTATTTCTGTAGTATCAGTGGTAATTTCTCCCCTTTCATTTCTAATTTTGGATATTTGTGTCCTTTCCTTTCGTACTTTGATTAGTCTCGCCAGGGGTTTCTCAATTTTGTTGACTTTCTTAAAGAACAGCTCTTGGTAATATTAATTTTTTCTATTGTCCTTCTGTTCTCTAATTGGTTTAGCTCTGTTTTAATTTTTATTATTTCTTTCCTTCTGCTGACTTTGGGTTTTGTCTGCTCTTCTTTTTCTAGTTCTTTAAGATGGGATGTTAAGATGTTTACCTGTGATTTTTCTTGTTTCTTACGATAAGCCTGTAGTGACATAAATTTCCCTCTTACTACCCCTTTTGCTGTGTCCCAATAATTCTGATACATTGTATTTTCATTGTCATTAGTTTCTATGTATTTTTTAATTTCATCTTTTATTTGTTCTTTTATCCAGTCCTTTTTTAATAAGCTGTTGTTTAATCTCCCTGTATGTGTGTTTTTTTCTTCTTTCCTTTTACGGTTGATCTCCAATTTCAAAGTTTTGTGGTCTGAGAATACACTTGGCGTGATTTCGATCTTCTTGAATTTGCTGAGGCTACTTTTCTGTTCCAGCATATGGTCTATCCTTGAGAATGTTCCATGTGCACTAGAAAAAAAGGAATACTCTCTTTTTACTGGATGAAGTGTCCTGTAAATGTCAATTATGGCCAATTGCTGTAATATGTCATTTAGAGCTGATGTTTTCTTACTTATTTTCTGTTTGGATGATCTGTCCATGGCTGTTAGCAGGGTGTTTAAGTCTTCCACAATGGTTGTGTATTCATCAGTTTGTCCTTTCAAATCTGTTAGTAGTTTCTTTGTATATTTTGGTGCATCCTGTTTGGGAGCATATATATTAATTAGTGTCAAGTCTTCTTATTGTTGTATTGTGCCTTTTATCATTATGTATTTTCCATCCTTGTCTTTTACTATCTTTTTTAACCTGAAGTTTATTTCATTAGAGGGTATGGAAACTCCTGCTTTTCTCCGGTTACCATTTGCTTGAAGTATTGTTTCCCATCCTTTCACTCTGAGTCTGTGTTTGTCCTTATGGTTGAGATGTATCTTGGAGACAGCATATGGATTGGTTGTTTTTTAATCCTGTCTGCTAGTCTGTGCCTTTTTATTGGTGAGTCCAGCCCATTAACATTTAGAATGATGATCGATATGTGAGGTTTTCCTGTAGCCATTACTTATTTCTTTGTTTGTTTATTTATTTTTGTTTCTTTCTTGTTTCCCCAACTTTGTTCCTTTTTACCTGATGTTTTATTTCAGGTTGAAGAGCCTCCTTCAGTATTTCTTGGAGTGCTGGCCTTGTGCTGGCAACTTCCCTCAGCTTCTGTGTGTCTGAGAAGGTCTTTATTCCACCTTCATATCTGAAAGGTAATTTTGCTGGATAATTTATTCTTGGCTGTAAGTTCCTCTCTTTTAAATTTTTGAATATTGGATTCCACTCCCTCCTGGCTTGCAGAGTTTCTGCTAAGAAATCTAATGCCAGCCTTATGGGTTTTCCTCTAAAGGATATAGTTCTTCTTTCCCTGGCTGCCTTGAGAGTTTTCTCTTTGTCTTTAGTTTTGGCCATCTTTAGTACCATGTGTCTTGGAGAAGATCTGTTAAAGTCCAGGTACCTAGGGGACCTGTTTTCTTGTTGAACTTGTGGTTCCAGAGCTTTCCATATGTTTGGAAAGTTCTCATTTACTATTTGTTTGCATATGCTCTCTGTAGAATGCTCTACCCCTTCTTCTATTCCTATTTTCCTAATGTTGTTTTGTCTCATGGAGTCAGATCGTTCTTGCAGAGTTCTTTCAATCCTTTTGGTTCTATATTCCCTCTCTTCCTCTTTCTGAGTTGTTTCCATGTTCTGATCTTCGATATCACTAATTCTTTCCTCCATCTGGTTGGCCCTGTTTCCTATGGCAGTTATTTTGTTTCTCACTTCTTTTATTGTATTATTTATCTCTCTCATTTCCATCTCAATCTTCCTTATGTTTTGAATTTCTTTGTTAAATTGATCCTTTTGTTCATGAAGTTCCTTTTTTATGTCATTCATGTCCTTTTTTATGTTGTTTATGTCAGCCATGGTGCTCTGCCAGTATGTTTTCATTTATCTCACAGCCTTTAGAATGGTTATTTTAAATTCTCTGTCACTTATTTCAGAATCTTCTAGGTCTAAGAAGCTGTCTTGATAAATTTCCTGTTCTTTCGGAGGAGTTTTAGTTTTTAAGGACTTCATCCTCTCTGCTGGGTTCTTCCTCTTTGACCTGAGGACATTATGTTTAGTAGTTGTGCCCAGAAGCACAGATTGGTACTTTTCTGATGTCTTGCTTTAGGGCAGACAAGAGGTGGCACTGGGGAGGGCAAGTTTTGGGAGAAAGAGCCGTTGTTTATTTCTTATTTCTGGTCTCCTGCTACGTTTGGTGGTGGTGCACATCTATCATGGTCACTCCACTTCCTGTAGTTAGTTAGTTGGTCGGGGAGGCTGTAGGAAAAGGGAGAGGCCAACAAAAATACACTGGGGCAGCTCCACCTTCTGCTTTATGCTGGGGAAGCTGGGTGATGCGGGCTGAGGCTGCTCTTGCTGGCTGGGGCGAATGCTAACAAATCCGACTTTCTTCCCGGGCCTGTTTCCATGGCCAAATGTTGTGGCAGAGTCTACAGGCTCCCACTGCTTTTAGGACCCAGGGGCACATGAGTAGGCATGCACACAAGTTTGAAGCTGTGGGTCTGACCCCGTGGTTGGAAGGCAGCCTGCTCACCACCACAGCGGGCGATAATGGGAATCGTCACCCTGCACAGGAGCCCCGCGTGCCTGTGCTCTGAGTCCCAAAGGAGCCTAGAGCCAAGGTGTCATCTCTGCAGTTCAGAGTCCTCTCTCAGCCCTACTACCACTCAAAAGGTCCAGAGGCTGGCTCCCAAGCTCTGTCCCCAACTCGCTGCTTAAAATTCCAGCTCCCCAGACCAGTTCCCTAATGACTCCTACTGCTCTGCCACTTTGCAAGGGTTTTCCTCTTTTCACCTCTTGGCCTCTCCCATCCCGTGCACTGCACTGCTTCCGGATGGTCAGCCATGATTGGGTCCTGTTGCAATCTGTCTTTGCTCCCCCACTCTCTCCCACTCTCTCCCTTCTCTCCAACCTTCAGGTGTTTACTTGCGATGCGTGCATTTCTCAGCTGCCATTTTTGTCACTCAGGGTCCTCTTTCTTGGCTCCTGGGTGGCCGTTCAATTGTGTTTTCTGGGAGAGGCTTTAGGGACCTCCTCTCCAGTCACCATCTTGCCCTCCTCCTTCCAGATCACATAATTGTAAGGAAGTTAATCACCACAAAACCAGTATTACAAGAGATGTTAGAAATACTTATTTAAGTGGGTTGCCCTGGTGGTGTAGTGGCTAGGCTTCAGTGCTCTCAACACCATGGCCTGATTTCAATTCACAGCCAGGGAACTAACCCCCAAATACTTACTTTAAAATGATCAAATATATGAATAAAATAGTAATAAATTTTTTTCTCACTGAAAAAGACAAACATAATCAAAGCAGTGCATCAACAAACTATAAAGCTAGCACAAAGGTTAAAAAGCAAAAGTAGAAAGATCATGAGAAATTGCAATAAATTAAGAAACACACACACACAATAAGAGAAAATTACAAAGACATAAATTTGGAGAAGGTGAGACCTAAGAACCATCAACTTAAAATTGACTGCTATAAATTCAGCTTGGTATACACATGTTAATAAGAAATAAAATGTTTACCAAAGATATACAAGAAATAAAGAGAAAAGGATCTGAATGCAACACTATAGAAAGTCATCAACATAAAGGAAAACTGAGTACCAGAATAAAAACAAGAAAGGAGAAAAAGAACAATCAGAAAGCAATTAATAAAATGGTGAAAATGACATACTTATGTATTATTGTTTTAAATGCAGATGGATTAATGTTGCAATCAATAGACATGGGTTAGAAAATGATGAGGCAATGGTGGTGACCACTTTCAGAGAGGCCTGACCTAGCTCAACTAACAGGAGTTAAACACTGTGGTCTCTAGGCCTGTTGTCTGCATCAACACCCAAATCCACATGGACTCTACAATGTGGGCTCGATGAGAGGGGCTGGCTACATGCACTGTCACCCCTCTGAAACCCTTGAAGCCAGCCATAAGATTCTTTTCCCAGGGGTGTTCATTCACCTACCCCATGCCTTGAAGGCTGTGCAGGCTAAGCAAGATCGATTCTAGGCCTGAGGTTTTAATGCTGCCCTCTGAATCCACATTGCAGCTGCAGAGTGAACTGACTACAAAGGATGGTGGCGATGGGCATAAACAATAAGATCAGCCACTTCCTGGACTTAAAATTGATGTTACTCCACAGGTGGCCAACACCCAGTTTGGAGGCTCAGATCTGGAAATATGACCTATCTCGGGCTCCTGAGGCACAGCTGACCAGAACAGTCTCCAGTAAAATCGAAGGTGAATGTTCCCAATTTAGTGAGTCTACAGCAACTTCTCTTCATCCCCATTCTTGGGACCCAGGTTCAGAAGAAATACCAGTGAACAGAGTGTGTATACGACTTTTGGCAGAATTGCAGGTGTTGTCAGCTTTATACAGGCTGGCTTCCTGTCAAGTGGGTTGTCCCTCAGCAGCTACAGGCGACTGTCTCTCTTGAGTGTCAAGGGCAGGTAGCATGGCATACTCTGGCCATGCTAAGTTGTGAGCCACAGACAGCAGCATGGATACAAAGCCCAGGAAGGACTGGAGAGTGTTTCTGGATCCCCCACCTCTGGTTTATTCACTAGCTCAGGTTATGGTTACAGATGAACCACCACCACTACCTGTCTACCAAGATATTTAGCTGTGCAAAACCAGCCTCCTTCTACATTGCAGACAACAGCTTGACCCCCTCATCCAGGCTTTGCAGCTCCAGTTCAATCAGGCTTCGAGCCCATGCTGGAGAGGCTTGTTTCCTCTTCTACCCACACCAGACCACAACAGCACTGTGGAGAGCATCAGTGGCTGTGGGTTTAAAGACCTGCACCATCAGCATGGGCACATGGACTTGCAGCTGCACAGTGCAGGGCTGAATAGTAAGTTTCTAGCTGTAGTCACCTTCTTTGTTCCTATAGCTGCCTATAACAGCAATGCCAGCCATATGTCTGTTCTAAGTGGAGCAGTCAGCCTCATTGACTACCAAGAAACCACGACCAGCAGCTCTGGAGATGCCCTTGGAAAGGTGCTAAGATTGATCTACTTCTTGAATCACTCAAGGGATAACTTCTTGTCCAACCATTCAACCCCTGTGAGTACATGGCAGTGGGTCCAAGCAGGAACTCTCAGTGCCTTACTGCACAACTATGATAGGCATCTCCATAACCTGAAGAAAACAAAAGACCACTTAAATAAGGCAATCCATGTACTTTGCAGCCATGTCGTGCACACTTGTGTGTGAAATTCACATGCTTCTGCTCAGCCACAGGACAAGGGCCTCAGAATTTGCTGAACATGTAATTCCACTGGTAGGCTCTAAGTGGACTTGGGTGGAGGCAGCCACTCTGAGGATGACTTGTTGAGCAGTTTCACACAAAACCACATCCCCTCCCTGGGGCACCAGAGCACCCTTCCAGACTTTTCTTGGCCTCCTGACTTATACAGCTAACTAGGATGCTCAGGAACCATCTTAGTCCCAGTGAAGTGTAGCTGGAAAAAAAGAGAATGAAAATAATGTTTCGGTCACCAATAACTGGGAGATAGAGAAAGAGCTGAATACCTCCAAGACTTGAACAAATTTTTATAATAAACAAGGATGACTACTCCACCCAGAGAAGAATTCTGAACAGGAGAAGGAGTGCTGGGTGGCCAAAAACATGCAAAATTGGCTGTGGGTTGAGGTATCAATGAGGCTTTCAAATAACTGTGGCACAGGTCTCAGCTGCACTTCAACAGACAGAAGCCCCAGACCAAAGTGCTCATTCTGTGCCAGGCTGTGCTAATAAGCATGAAACTGGAAAAGCTAGTGCAATCCAACTTGAATACCAAAGTAGCTTTCTTGAAGCAACAAGAAAAACAGTGTGTCAGGTATAGTCTGACAGCCACAGATGGTGTCCTCTGTGCCCCCACTCAAGCCTAAGTGAGATCACAACCTCACCAAACACATGTTAAGAAATCTTAGCTGCCCCCAAGCTTGTGATACCTGATGAATATTGAATAATTGAAAGATATTACTCTCTGGAGAAATAATAATATCACTGTGCAAATTTGGCTTATTGTTCATAAGCCACCAGCAAAATGTGGTTACATCTGATATTATTTAAGGAAAAGAAAAAGAATTTAGTTATGAGAATTTTTTTAATGTAGAAGAAAATCAGCAAAACAAATGTTTTAGCCTTTTCTTTTGTTGCATATATTTTGTAAGAAAAAAATATTTTTGTATAAAAGTTTGGTATCTCTTTTTATTTGTGCTGTGATTACTAGAACTGAGCATTGCATTTCATGGTCAGCCAGATTATTAAAGGTTGTATTAACAAACAATGAAAACATGCAGTATGGCTGAATAAATAAAGTAAACAAGATCCATACATGTGCAGCCTGCAAGAGAGTAAATACAGATAGAAAGACACACAGACTGAAAGCAAAGAGATGGAAAAAGGCATCGTATGCAAATGGAAATGATAAAAAAAATTAGAGAAGCAAAAGTTATATCAGACAAAATAACTTCAAACACTATAACAAGAGAAAAAAGGACATTTCATAATGATAAAAGAATCAATCTAGTGAGAGGATGTAACTCTCAAAAATATTTACATAGTCAAAGTAGGAGCAACCAAATATTTAAAGCAAATTTTGACAGACATTAAAAAAAGACCTTAACAGTAATAGTAGGGGACTTTGACACACAATTAGCAACAATGGATAGATTACCAAGACAGCAAATCCACAAGAAAACAGTGGCCTTAGGTGACACATTAGATCACACAGATATCATTGGTATTTTAAAAACATTTCACCAAAAAGTAGCAAAATATATATTCTGTTAAGCAGCACAAGAAATGTTTTCTAGGATATATCACGTTTTATGTTTTCAAACAAACCTAATAAATGTGAAGATGAAAATCATACCAAGTGTGTTCTTTGATTAAAAAGGTGTAAAAGTAAAAATCAATTATAAGAAGAAAATTAAAGCAAAAACACAAAAGCATGAACATTAAGCATCATGTTACTAAACAAACAAACAAAAATGCTTAACTATGAGATTGTGGAAGAAACCAAAATGAAAGTGAAAACACAAACATCCCAAATATATGAGACACAGCGAAAACAGATCTAAGAAGGAAATTCATACCAATACAGGCCTACCTCAAAAACAAAGGAAAATTTTTAAAAATCTAAATTTGCACCTAAAATAACCAGAAAAGAACACCAAACTAAGCTCATAGGGAGTAGGATAAATAAAATAATAAATAAAATACAATAATAAAGACCAGAGTAGAAATAAATGAAATACAAAAATAAAAAAGAGCTTGTTCTTGAAGAGATAAACAAAATTAATAAACATTAATCAAGACCCATCAAGAAAAAAAAGATGCCCCAATAAATGCTAACAGAAGGCTCGCTCTACTTTCCCTGTGGTCACAGCACATAAGTCACTCTCAAGGTATTTTGGACCCACGTAGAGGCTCTGGTTATTCCTACAGCACTAATTCTTTTATTTCATACAGATCTACTCTCATATCATGTGCATATCCTTCTCCAGGCTTTGAACTCATAGAAGGCAGGAAACACATGGCTTTTCTAAGCAGCTCCTCCAGGTCTAGCACAGCTCTGCTCAAGTTGAGTGTTGGAGTCACAGTAGCTGATGAAATAATAAAAATATATTAGAGGCCCCACCCATCTCTCAGCAGTTCACATTGTGTAGATGGATACTATTAATAGTAATAATCAGTGAATGTTGCTCAGAGGCAAGGGACACCCAGAATAAACCCTGCTGTCCCTTACTGCTCATTGTGCCATTGAGAACAGCAGGCACAGCCCATTCCCTGGTGGTCAGATTCAGCACTGAAGCTGCAAGCAGGAAAGACAGAAATCAAAACACACTCTTGTATTTGGGGCCCTCAAGGCAGTTGTTCCACCAAAACCCAGGGGGTAAATGGGCTTGAACTGCAATTTCATGGAAGATACGAGAAACCATAGAAGATTATCTCTCTCTACTTGTATCTTTTACTGTATTGGTGTGTTTAGTTCACTCATGAGGCCTCTCACTCCAGCAAAGGCAATAATGCCACCCACTTTCAAGCAAGGACCCTTAGTCTCTAACAAAAATAGTCTGGTTCCTAGTCCTTGGGTGAGTGGTCCAGTTGTCTGCCACATTCTGTATGACCCAGGTCACCCACAGCCCCAAGTTGCCCTCTATTCAGTAGGACCTCCAGGGAGTAAAAAGCATTCATTAAGGACTTGAAGCACACTTGGTTATGATGGAAAACCAGGGACAACAAGCCTTTATGCACACTGTGAGACTCTTGGTGTCACTCTGTTTATGAACCTCACCTCGAAGAGAAGAAAGTTGATTCCTCTTTTCTTGAAGCTTTATCACACTAGAAGGGTGTCTTCTTAATTGTAGGTGCCCAGAGTGAAGACACAGAATCCAAATCTATTCTCTACTGCTTCCCAGAAATGAATCTGGCCCAAGCACATACCTGAGCACTTTGGTGTTGTCCTGCCCCTAGCCTGGTGTCACACCTGTCTTCATCTATAAGACCTTGGCATGGTGCCTAAAGATTTTGTGCAGCTGAACCATGACGGAGCTTTTTCAAACTTATTTTTTCTTTCCATTTTGTCATCTCTTGTATGTGCAATCTATTCAGAATCCCAGCTAAAATATCAGTGTGTGTGTGTGTGTGTGTGTGTGTGTGTGTGTGTGTGCATGTGCAGGATGCTCAGGAAAAAAAGCCCTACATAGGAGAAGGGATCCAAGATCTCAGGGAACTTTTATTTTCAAAACAAACCCAATGGAAGAGTTGAGTCAGAGTATGGGGTCAGATCTAAGACATGATCATTAAAGTACAGACTGGGGACATAGCAGGTGCTGCAGTTTGTCAGCCTTGACATACAAACCACATTAAGACTCAGGGAGTAATATATTTTACACAGTTTATAGTTTTATTTTAAATTGATTTTAGGTTTAAAAGATTTCAGAATAATTGGAACACAATTTTCCATTTAGATTTAAGAGATATAACCTACCAGAGTCTTGACTTCTGAAAATTTTTTAGAACCAAAGTAAAATTTGAAAAAGAGAATGATTTTTAGAATCTCCTATAAAAGCAGGAATAAAGAATCAAACAACTTTGAATGTTGCAACAGTAATATGAATACTGTTAGGCATAACAACCAAGACAACCAATTATTATGTAATAATTTTGAATTAAATAACATTGCACAAGAGGTAATTTTAAACTTTAGAAGTCAAGATGTTTGCAAGGGCACAGCTTAGAGAAGGCCTTACAAGATTACTTTTATACTTACTAAATACAGAATGGGATGCTATTTCTGTAATTGTTTTCAGTTTATAACTTTATCAACATTTTTTCTAGATGGCTGTATCATTTAGTATTCCCTTATCTCCTACACCTTCATAAAAAATTCTTTCTGATTTCACAGATTCTTTTTCTAGCAATTAATAAAAAAAGCCCTAAAGTTTCAAGTCTATGGACAAGGTTTGCTATTCTTGAATAAAAAAATATTCCATCTACATTTAAGAGTAGTGAGAATTAAAGAAGCTAAAACATCAAAGCACACCTAGTAATCAATGAATGGCAAGAGACAGGCTGCAGATATGAGCTGTGAGGCTTGGGAATTTGTCTTGGGGGAAGTAGCAAGATAAGATCTGCATTTTAGAAAAATCTTTTAGATAGGGATAAGATTGAAAAGCGTAGGCCCAGTGGAAAGAGGCCAGAGGAGGGCTGAAATTTCTGAACAAGAGAAGTATGAATGTGTGAACATAAGCACTCAGGGTTTAGCCAATGATTAGATGTGAAAACAAGAAAGAAGTAATCAAGAGTCAGCATCATGAATACTGATACCAAACACTCTTTTCCCTTTCCCAGCACGTGCATCACCCCTTTGAACTTAGCTGTGGCCAATAACTTTTCCAGGCAAGTATAAATTGAGATGACTTTCAAGTAGAAGCTTTAAAAAGCAATCACATGTTACAGTGACCAAGTGAAAAGTGGTGGCTCTGTTAGCCTGGATCTTAAAGTTATTACATAAAGCCTCAAACACTTCAATCTTCTCCAGAACCACATTGAACATGAGCTTACATTAAGCAGGTAAACATATCTTTGCATCTTAACCCACTGAGAATTTGGAGTTGTTACTGTAGCATAATTTAGCCTATCCTGATTGACACACTAAAAACTGTGATCTTACAGATGTTTTCAGAAATGAAATATATTTAGAAACACATATAAACTAAGTCTAGAAATCTATATTAATGGGCAATTAATACCTAACAATACAAGATTACATCAAAATCATAGGGAAAAAATAGCTTTAACTTTTTTAGCAGAAACAATATGTACATTTTTAAATAATAATTTAAATATGCACTTTGAAAATTATCCTTTTTATGATGTAGAAATTCGTACTATAAAAGTCACACTTGTATTTATATTTAAAGAAGTTAAAACAAGCTTCTTTAACCCATGGGCAACAGGTTGCATGTGGTCCAACACAAATTTGTAAACTTTTAAAAAACATTAGGTGGTGAACTTATTATACATCAAGTTAACAATGCACTGTAGAATTGTATGCTTGAAACCTATGTAATCCTTGCTAACAGATGTCAACCCAATAAGTCTAACAATAAAAATGAATTAAAAAAAACATGAGACTTTTTGTGACTTTTTTTTAGATTATCAGCTTTAGTTAGTGTTAGTGTATACTATGTGTGGCCCAAGACAATTCTTCCTCTTCTATTGTGTCCCAAGGAAGCCAAAAGATTGGATACCCTTGGTTTAAAAAGTAGACTGTCAGCTTGCTTATGCTTTTCTACAATGCATGGGAAAATATTATGAATAAGACCATAAAGACCCCCTTTCCTTTCTTCATATAGTCGCTACTTACAATCAGCTATGCCTTTAAATTGTGAATGTCATTACCTCCACCAATAATAATAATTGCTGACAATTATTGAGTATCAACTATGTGCCAGCCAAAATGCTATCGTTTTCACTGCAGTAGCTTATTTAACCCTTATCACTCACCATGGACTAATAAAAAACTTTCTATTTTTTATCAGCAGCATAGAAATATAGACTAGCTAAATAAATTCAATTATAATAAAAGGGGAGAAAAGTCTTAAGGTAAGCATTATGCACACATGCACACACACACACACATACACACACTCACTCACTCACTGGGCACAAGGCTACCTGTCTTATTTTGAAGTTTTCCCGACCTAGTCACCTCAAAATAAAATTTATTCAAAGAAAGATAAACAGGAAAATTCTCCCTCTTTACATTGTATTAAAGCAAATTACTTGACAAAAAATGGACAATAATAATCTATCAAGTCTATAGCTACTATCCTCATTGTTTATGCAAACACTCCCTCTGGCCTTATGCCATCAACAACTAGAGTCAAAATCATGCAGAAAAAGCTAGAAATATGAAGTGTTTCTCCCTGACTGTTGCCAAAGCTACTAGAGAAATAAGATGACAAATGGACATTTCTATTCTTCTCAACTGATAGTTAAATAACCTGTTAATTTTTCATCAACTCATATGCCAAAAATGTGTAGTTGTTCTTTCACTAGGTCACCCATTGAGGGCCTGACTTAGATCAGCTTTATGTGTATGAGATTTCTCAGGGTGCAACAAAAATTAACTCTAACTTTTGCTGTGTTGTCATTATTCTGCTGACATTAATATAATAAAGCACATGTTCAGGGCTATCCCAGGACTACTCAGAAACACACTTGGAAAAAGAGAGGCCAATAGGACACCACTCAGTAAAAACACAACATTGTGAATCCCAAAAATAGTGAGCAGTCTATCCAACAACATCACTTTGAAGCCACCTGCTTTCTCCATGATGCAAATCACAATACTCAGGTTTTTACTGTCCTAGATTCTGACAGCCCCTAGGGTGGCCAGCAGCCACTAGAAAACCACATGGGTAATGCCAGTGTGAGGGATGACTCCCACCACCATCAGTTCCACACTTAGCATGAAATCCTTTAGGTATCTGGTGGCTATGTTTAAAATAGATAGAACCAAAAAGCCCCAGTAGGGGAAGAAGACAACAAAAAGTCCAACAATGAAAAGCAGAATACCCAGCAATGGTTTCAAGCCCTCCAAAGAGATAAGCAGGTTCTGCAAGAAGGCCAGTGTCAAAAAGATCAGGCACAAGGGGCCAATACATACACCAGTGCCAGGCTCAGGCACCACCAGGTGCCACAGAGGCAGTCGCATGGCCCTGTTTTCACATTTGCCACATCACCCTTCAGAAAGCCATTATTCATGGCACCTTGCATGCTGGCCTTAATTATGCACATATGCTTAGGGTCAGGGATGGCCAGGAAAGAACGAGGATTATGCAGCAAATTAGGGTTTTATGGAGGGACAATCATGCCCAAAGTGAGAGACTTTGGAACTTCAGTAGCCTAGTCAATCTCTTTAAGGCCAGTGGGTGAAATCTGACTGCGTGGGACTGTGCCTGGCATGAGTAACACTCTGACCATGCTTATCTGTGGTAGTTATGCCTGTTGTCAGGACCTCTGTGAGGATCAAGTTGTGCCAAGCAGGTACTCAAGGTCCACAAACAACTTTCTAGGATGCTCAAAGCACTGTTCTTCGGAGGATTGAGAGTCTCAAATTTTAAAAAATCAAATATAGAGAAAGAAGCCCGTTTTCTAATGAGCAAAAATGAGACTTTTTGCACTGAAATTGAGCTAGAAACAACTACATAAAAATTCCCAAAATGTTTCAAAGAGCTGTGTTAGCAAAAGCACTGACTGAGATGGTGTAAAATGCAGAAAGGCCTGACTTTCTGGGGGCCATGACTTTATCCATGCAGGAATTTAACTGATAACATTGCACAATTCTAATGTTTGCTTCAGGAATTGCCAAATCCAGTGATGAGCACTTGAAAAAGGAAGGCAGTCTCAGTGGACAGAGCAAAAAGAACAATTGTGGCTAAGACTGAGATCTGGTGTTGACTGCATTCAGGTTACTGAGCCTGTCACCTCTTTCTGAACCCATGTGCTTTGCCAAGGGCTTTGCAGTTTCTTTCACTGGAAGAGCAAGGACATCTCCCAGTCTCTTGGCTTTGGGTTTGGTACTGTGACTCTCTCTGACTCAGAGAATGGGGCAAACATAATAGAGTACCTTTTTTGAGTTAAAAAAATTGTTACTTGCTAACCTACTGTGCCTTTGTGACTGGTAAGCTATGTGTGCTTTAGTTATCTCACAGGTTAGAGGATAAGGGACATGTGAATCTGAGCCAACCGAGCTAAGCCAGCCCAAACCCAGCCATTTGCTGCCAATGTACAGGCACTGCACCAATAATCTCAGCTGAGCACTGCCTTCATCAGCTGATCACCACTGAACCATGATGAAAAAGTTACATACACTTTTATTGATTGGCAGTAGGATTTGAGGGTTGCATGTTTCATGATAGTAGTTGACAGATCGAATGGAATTATTTTTTCTTTGGGTGATTTCACCGAAGCCTGTGGCTTTCATTACCACACACACACACACACACACACACACACACACACACACACATCAGTGGCTCCAGGATATTTATCTCCTCAACTCCACTGCCCTACATGACACATCTATTCGAATGTCCTGGTCACACTTCAAATGCAGATTCAGCCCTGCTATGCTTATGTTTCCTTTTCTGTGACTTGACTACATGCTCTCTCTTGCCTCTTCTCCCAATCCATTCCTGTGCCTTTCCAAAGGGCTGCTGACTACAAGGCCATCTCTCCATTGTCACTTTTTGGGGGTTTTCAAAGGCTGTTTTGTTTCCCAAGAAACCCTGTGCTCCCAGTCTTACAATAACTTACTGAATTTTCACCAGTTTTTATTGTTCAGCTCACATGGAACTTCCTCTTAAAAGCTCTCCTTACTCCCTCTTTTCTCAGCCAAACTGGTACTCCTGCTGTTGTTTGGCTCTTATCCATCTAAATTTATTTCTCAGACTCTGTAATTGTGAGTTAAGGTTACTGTGTCAGCTTCTACTTCTTAATAAGCCTCCTGTTCTATGAAAACTGCATTGGTCTGTTTTGCTCACTTTCCTCCACCTGCAACAGCTAGCTAGCATGATGCCTGGCATTAAAAAGGCATTTATAGAGAAGGCAACAAAATGGCAGCATGAGAGGGACCTCTGAAAAACACCTCTGGAGGTTACAACAAATAAAACACCTATACCTCAACCAAGGATCCTATACACAATGCATAATCACAGCTAAGAAACCCATTTATTGCACTAAGGTACTTGCAGGCTGGCAGAGGGTTAAATAAAGGATAAATAAAAGGGAAGAGTGGAGGTGCAGCTGAGGTGCATGTTCCCACTTGGGACTCTACTGCTGGGGAGAGAGGAAAAAGAAAGTGGTAGGAGAGTGCTCCAGACTTCACTCAGTCCATGAGACAGAGAAAAGGGGACCCAGAAGTGGGAACATGAGATACTGCAATCACTTCACTGTGGCCCCAGGAGGTGCAGACTGGTCTGCAAAAGAGAGTGGGTGGACTTCACTCTGGTTCCCAGAGAAGGGGGAGTGACTGGGTGGTGAGGAGCTGCAGCAAGAATGCTCTGGCCAAAAAGAAGAAGAATAGAGAGGGCTGTGTGCATGTTTCTTGCCCCACAACTAGTTTGATCAGAAAGACCAGCATATAGGACTGACCCCAAGGTTCAGGGCTGAATCCATGCACAGGGCAAACTGAGAACAGAAAAGCACAATCATGCCCAACCTCTGCAGGTCCCCTGGAGCTTCAGGAAAAAAACAAAACTGCAAATATCCCTCTCCCATAGACCTCTGCCAACTTGGTATAAGCAGCAAACACCAAAGAAACTGCAGCAGCGAGGTTGCAGAGAGACTGTGAAAATTAAAAAGATGGGGACAGATGGATACATCAGAAACAGAGTTCAAAGCAACAATTATAAAAATGCTTAAGGAACTGAATGATAATTTCAACAGAAAAATAACAAGTATCAAAGAAGACTTACAAACCATTATAAAGTACCATAGAGAAATAATAACTACATTAACTGAAATGAAGAATGGAATAAAAGTCATTAAACTAGACAAAATACAAATGCAAAGCAGATATTTGCAGGAAAAGCCAGCAGAAAACACACAGCTACATCAATTAGAAAATTATTTCCAGAGGATTGGAGGACAAGATGGTGACTGGAGAGGAGGTCCCTAAAGCCTCTCCCAGAAAACACAATTGAACGGCCATCCAGGAGCCAAGAAAGAGGACCCTGAGTGACACAATGGCAGCTGAGAAATCCACGCATCACAAGTAAACATTTGAAGGTTGGAGAGTAGGGGGTGAGCAGGAGAGAGGGGAGGGAGCAGAGACGGATCGCCACAGGACCTGATCGCTGCTGAATATCTGGGAGCAGCACGGTGCATGGGTGGGGGAGGTCAAGAGGCAACAAGAGTAAAAGCCAGCAAAATGGCAGAATGGTGGGAGACTGTGCAGAAGCTGGGCCTTAGAGCAGTGTGTTGAGGACAGAGCTTGGGAGCCAGCCTCTGAAATTTTTGAGTAACAAGAGGGCTGAACAAGGACTCAGAAAAGCTGCAAGCTGAGATGGGTCCCCAGAGACAATACCTCTTCTGCCGGCACCCTCACGACCCACAGCACAAGCGGGCATGGCTCCTATGCAGGACTGTGCTTCCTGTTCCCAGCCCACTGAGGAGGCAAGCTGGCTACCTTCATACTGCCTGAGAGTCAGAATCATAGCTTAGGACTTGTGGTGTGCATGCCTGAATGTAGGCCCCTGGGGCCTACATGCAGTGCAAGCCTGCTGACTCCGCCCCAACAGCTGGTTGCTAAAGCAGGCCAAAGAAGAAAGGCAGATTTGATAGCAGTCACTCCAGCCAGCAAGAGCAGCCTCAGCCAACATCACCCAGCTTCCCTAGCATAGGGCAGGTGGTGGAATTGCCCCAGTGCACTTTTTGTTGGCCTCTCCCCTTTCCTACAGCCTCCCCAAGCAACTAATTAACTGCAGGAAGTGCAGTGATCCAGGATAGATGTGCACCACCTCCAAACGTGGCAGGAGACCAGAAATTAAAAAAAAAATCCTCTCTCCCAAAACTTGGCCTCCAGAACCACCTAGTGTCTGCCCTACAGCAAGACACCACAAAAATACTAATCAGGGCTCTTGGGCTCTGCTGAGCATGACGCCTTCATGTCAAAGAAGAAGAACACAGGAGATAGGATGAATTCCTTAAAAACTAAAACTGCTCAGAAAGAACATGAAATTTATCCAGGAGAAAACTTCTTAGACCTAGAAATTTCTGAACTAAATGACAGAGAATTTAAAGTAGCTGTTCTAAAGACTCTGAAAGGAATGAAAACATACTGGCAGAACACCATAGCTGAGGTGAACAACATAAAAAAGGAAATTCATGTACAAAAAGAACAATTTAACAAAGAAATTCAAAACATAAAGAAGATTTAGGTGGAAATGTGGGAGATAAATAATACCATCAAAGAAGTGAGAAAGAAATAACTGCCATAGGAAACAGGGCCAACAATATGAAGAAAAGAATTAGTGATATTGAAGATCAGAACATGGAAACATCTCAGAAAGAGGAAGAGAGGGAATAGAGACCCAAAAAGATTGAAAGAACTCTGCAAGAACTCTCTGACTCCATTAGATGGAAGAACATCAGGATAATGGGATTAGAAGAAAGAGCAGAGCACCTGACAGAGAGCATACTCAAACAAAGAGTAGATGAGAAATTTCCAAACCTATGGAAAGATCTGGAACCCCAAGTTCAAGAAGAAAATAGGTCCTCTAGACTTGAACTCTAGCAGATCTTCTTCAAGACACATGGAAATAAAGATGTCCAAAACTAAAGACAAAGAGACAATTCTCAAGGCAGCCAGGTAGAAAAGAACTATAACCTTTAGAAAAAAACCCATCAGGCTGGCATCAGACTTCTCAGCAGAAATTTTACAAGACAAGAGGGAGTGGAATTCAATATTCAAAATTTAAAGGGAGAAACTTCTAGTCAAAAGTAAATTATCCAGCAAAATTATCTTTCAGATATGAAGGTGGAATAAAGACCTTCTCAGACACACAGAAGCTGAGGGAAATCTTCAGCACAAGGTCGGCACTTCAAGAAGTACTGAAAGAGCCTCTTTGAACTGAAACAAAACATCAGGAAAAATGGAACAAAGTTGGGGCAACAAGAAAGAAATAAAAATAAAACAAAAACAAACAAACAAGTAATGGCCACAGGATATCCTCACGTATCGATCATCACTCTAAATGTTAATGGACAGACCTCACCAATAAAAAGACACAGAGTAGCAGACTGGCTTAAAAATCACAACCCATTCCTATGCTGTCTCCAAGAGACACACCTCAGCCATAAGGACAAACACAGACTCAGAGTGAAAGGATGGGAAACAATACTCCAAGCAAATGGTAAACAGAGAAAAGCAGGAGTTGCCATAGGTATCTGTTGAAATAAATTTCAGTTTAAAAAAGATAGTAAGAGAAAAAGATGGCTATTACATAATGATAAAAGTCACAATACAACAACAAGAAGATTTGACATTAATTAATACATATGCTCCCAACCAGGATGTACCAAAATATACAAAGAAACTACCAACAGATTTGAAAATAGAATCTGACAAAAACATAATTATTGTGGGAGACTTAAACACTCCGCTAACAGCCATGGACAGATCATTTAAACAGAAAATAAATGAAGAAATATTAGCTCTAAATGAGACACTACAACAATTGGACATAATTAAAATTTACAAGACACTTCATCCAGCAAAAAGAGACTATACCTTCTTTTTTAGTGCACATGGAACATTTTCAAGAATAGACCACATGCTGAGACATAAATGTAGCCTCAGCAAATTCAAAAAGATCGAAATCATACCAAGTGTATTCTCAGACCACAAAACTTTGAAATTGGAGATCAACTGTAAACAGAAAGCAGAAGAAATCACATGTACATGGAGATTAAACAACATCTCATTAAAAAATGATGGCATAAAAGAACAAATAAAAGAGGAGATTTAAAAATATATGGCAACTAATGACAATGAAAATACAGTGTATCAGAACTATTGGGACACAGAGAAAGTGGTAATAAGAGGGAAATTTATATCACTACACGCCTATCTTAAGAAATATGAAAAATCACAAGTAAACACATGAGCGTCCCATCTTAAAGAACTAGAGGAAGAAGAGCAGACAAAACCCAAAGTCAGCAGAAGGAAAGAAATAATAAAAATTGAAGCAGAGCTAAACCAATTGGAGAACAGAAGGACAATACAAAAAATTAATATTACAAAGAGCTGGTTCTTTGAGAAAGTCAACAACATTGACAAATCCCTGGATAGAATAATCAAAGGATGAAAGTAAAGGACACAAATATCCAAAAATAAAATTGAAAGGAGGGAAATTACCACTGATACCACATAAATACAAAGTATTATAAGAGAATATTATGAAGAACTTTATACCACTAAATTTAACAACCTAGAAAAAATGCACAAGTTTTTAGAAACTTATAGCCTACCTAGACTGAACCAAGAAGAACTGGATAATCTGAATAGACCAATCAATGGTAAAGAGATTGAAATGACTATCCATAATCTCCCTAAAGGCAAAAGCCCTGGACCAGATGGTATCACCACTGAGTTCTACCAAACATTCAAGGAATAACGCCTATCGTCCTCAGACTGTTCAAAAAAATTGAAGAGGAAGCAATACTTCCTAACTCATTCTATGAGGCCAACATTATGCTAATTCCAAAGACTCATAAAGACAACACAAAAAAATCAAAACTATAGACCAGTTTCTCTGATGAACACAAATGCAAAAGTCCTAAACAAAATATTAGCAAATACAATACAACAATGCATCGAAACCATCATACATCATGATCAAGTGGGATTAATACTGGGAGCACAAGGATGGTTTAACATACAAAAATCAATCAATGTGATACACCACATAAACAAATAAAAGGTAAAGACCATATGGTGATATCAATTGATGCAGAAAAATTTTTCAACAAGATACAATACATATTTATGATCTAAACACTAAATACAGTATGTATAGAAGGAAAGTATCTCAACATAATAAAGACCATATATGACAAAACGTCGGCTAACATCACACTGAATGGGGAAAAGCTGAAGCCTATTCCCCTAAGATCAGGAACAAGACAGGGATGCCCCCCACCTGTCACCAATGCTATTTAATATAGTATTGGAAGTTCTAGCCACAGCAATCAGGCAAGACAAAGGAATAAAAGGTATCCAATTTGGGAAAGAAGAGGTCAAATTATCACTATTTGCAGATGATATGATCCTTTATATAAGAAATTCCAAAGATTCCACCAGGAAACTATTGGTAACAATAAATAAATACAGTAAAGTCACAGAAAACAAAATCAATGTACAAAAATCAATAGCATTCTTATATATGAACAATGAACCCTGTTGCTAGCACAACAAAAAGAATTAACTACCTGGGAATTAACAAAGAATGTGACAGACTTATACATGGAAAAGTATAAGACATTTTTGAAAAAACTTGAAACACACATTAAGAGATGGAAAAATATCTTCTGCTCATGTATAGAAAGACTTAACATTGTTAAAAATGGCCATTCTGCCTAAAGCAATCTATGAATTTAATGCAATACCCATCAAAAATCCCACAATCATACTTTCACAAAACAGATAAAAGAATTATCAGATTTACATGGAACCATAAAAGACCTTGAATTGCCAAAGCAATACTACATAAAAAGAATAAGGCTGGTGGCATTACACTCCCTGACTTCAATTTATATTACAAAGCATCAATAGTCAAAACAGCTTGGTATTGGCAGGGAAACGGAAATATAGACTAATGGAACAGAACTGAAAACACAGAAATAAATCCATAAATGTGTGGACCAAAAATTTATAATATAGGAGCAAAAAACATACAGTTGGGGAAAAGACAGGCTCTTTAGTAGGTGGTGCTGGGAAAACTGGAAAAACATATGTGAAAGAATAAACTTGAGCTGGGAACCCTCTCCATATACAAAAATTAACTCAAAATGGATTAAAGACCTTCATATCAGACCTGCAACAATAAACTGTATAGAAGAAAACATTGGTACTAAACTTATAGACCTAAGACTCAAGGAAGACTTCATGAACCTGACGTCAAAGGCAAGGGAAGTAAAAGCAAAAATAAATGAATGGGACTATATCAAACTAAAAAGCTTCTGCACAGCAAATGTAACCATCAACAAAGCAAAGAGACAGCCAACTAAATGGGAGAAAATATTTGCAAATAACACATCAGATAAGGGTCTAATATCTAAAATATATAAATAACTAATAAGACTTAACAACCAAAAAACTAACAACCCAATTAATAAGTGAGCAGAAGAACTAAACAGACACTTCTTCCATGAAGAAATACAAATGGCCAGCAGACATATGAAAAAGTGCTCATCTTCATTAGCTATCAGGGAAATGCAAATCAAAACCACAATGACAGACCACCTCACACCTGTTAGAATGGCTATTATCAACAAGCCAAGGAATAACAAGTGCTGGACAGAATGTGGAGAAAAAGGAACTCTCGCACACTGCTGATGGGAATGCAAATTGGTGCATCCACTCTGGAAGATGTTGTGGAAGTTCCTCTGAAAATTGGGAATGGAGTTATCATATGACCCAGCAATCCTCCTTCTGGGAATCTACCCCAAAACTTGAAAACCTTTGTCCGCAAAGACTTATGTATCCCAATATTCATTGCATGGCTGTTCACAGTGGTCAAAACATGGAAGCAACCAAAGTGCCCTGTGACAGATGGCTGGATAAAGAAGTCTTTTATATGTGTACGTATACACAATGGAATATTACTCAGGGATAAGAAAAGAAAAAATATTGCCATTTGCAACAAAATGGATGGACCTGGAGATCATCATGCTTAGTGAAATAAACCAGACAGAAAAATCCATAAACTGTGTGACTTCACTCATATGTGGAATATAAAACTGAATGCAACAAAGAAAAAAGGAATGGACAAACAAACGAATAACACATGGACACAATCAATAGTTTAATGTTTATTTGGGGATGAGTGAGTTAGGGAGGGGAGAAAGGGGACAGGGTGGGAGAGGAGGGAGGGGGAGCTAAATATATAGTGATGGAAAGAGAAGTTACATTAGGTGGTGAATTTATTGTACAACAAGTTGACAATGCACTGTAGAATGGTATGCCTATGTAATCCTTCCTAACAGATATCACCCCAATAACAATAAAAATAAATTTAAAAAAAAGAAAATTATTTCCAAAAAAAGGAAGATGAAGTGAGATTTCTCTGGGACTATATCAAACAAAATATATGTCAGAATAATAGGGATGCTGGAAGGAACAGAGGAAAAGTAAAGGATCAAGAAATTGTTCGTAAAAATAATGAGTGGAAAATTTTCTAACCTGATGAAGGAAATAGACATAGAAGTCCCAGATGTGCAGAGAATCCCAA
Organism: Lyroderma lyra; assembly: GCA_004026885.1. Taxonomy (NCBI): domain Eukaryota; kingdom Metazoa; phylum Chordata; class Mammalia; order Chiroptera; family Megadermatidae; genus Lyroderma; species Lyroderma lyra. The sequence goes on along the minus strand of PVJL010009701.1, from coordinate 30,025 downwards.
ACAAGATGATCCCAAACAAGAATACATTGATACATGTCATAATTAAAATGGCAAAAGAGAAAAATTCTAAAAACGGCAAGAGAAATGAGAGTAATAACTTATAAAGAGACACCCATTAGACTCAGCTCATTTCTCACCAGAAACTTTACAAACAAGAAGGAATTGGCAGAAAATACTCAAGGTGCTGAAACTCAAGGATCTACAACCAAGAATAATGTATCCAGCAAGGTTAGAATTCAAAATTGAAGGACAGATAAAAACTTCCCTAATAAAAAAAAGCTAAAGGAATTCATCTCCACCAAAACAGTACTACAAAGAATGTTAGAGGGACTTATTTAAGATGAAAGGAGGGGTGGGAGAGTGGGTAAAATAAGAGAAAAGGATAGAGAAATTTAGTTTGATTGTTAAAAGAAAATAAAAAACAACAAATAATAAAACAAAACTTATAGACACAGTCAATAATTTAGTAGTTATCTGAGGGCAAAAGGGGAGGTATGTATGGGAGAAGGGAGAGGGACACAAATATATGGTGATGGATAACTGACTCTGGGAGATGAACACATAATACAACACATAGAAGATGTAATGTAGAATTGTACACCTGGGACCTATGTAAATTTTACTAATCAATGGAACTCCAATAAATTTAATCAAATAATGTGCTTATAAAAGTTTCTTGAATGAGCATCTGTCTTCCTAAGAATGTGTATGATGTCAAAGAATACAGCGTGGTGGCATAGAGCCATTACAGAGAAGGCACATGGCAGAAGTGACACAGGATTGGTCTGAGGTCTATTTCACAGCAGCTAAGGAACTACAAAATTTTTTGTTGTCATCTAAATGACACAGGCTACAGGGGCCTGGTTTGGCCTCTATCTCCCTGGTCAACATGTGTCCTCTGGCCCCAATGTCTTGATAATCATAAAGGACCTCTTTGAGACTACAGCCATGGCCCTGGGCTTCACACTGTCTATAATCTATGATAACCAAACACCTTTCAATAACCATTTAGATGTGAAGACCTGAAATCTAGAACCAAGTCTCTGGTTCTCCAAGACCACAAGTCTCAGAGTTCCAAAAAGTTCCAAAAATAATAGCAGGAGGCTGAGGGAGAAGAAAGAGGTTATGGGAAGTTTGAGGTTGCTTTCAGGTTGAGTCTTCCCATCAACAACAACCAGTCTGCTGTCTCTCCATATTTTCACGTGTACTAGTTTGGGGTACTACAAAGGCAAAGGCATACAGCCCCTGGTCTTCCAGCGACAGCACAGACCTGATCAGACAAAGCATGTACACCAAGGGTGTTCAATCTTTTGGCTTCCATGGGCCACATTGGAAGAAAAAGCATTGTCTGCAGCAACACATAAAATAGACTAACACTAGCAATAGCTGTTGATCTAAAAAATATCAAAACTAAATTTCATAATATTTTTAAAAAGTTTATAAATTTGTGTTGGGTCACATTCAAAGTCATGCTGGGACACAGGTGGCCCACAGGCCATGAGTTGAAATAGCTTAACATACAATCTAAGGGCCATATTTCTTTCTTGTGCTGGGCCTGCCCAGGTGACAAGCCACAATGCTAAAAAAGACTACGAGGCAGAAACCAGAAAGCACACTCGGGTGTGCCTTCACAACTGGCTAAGTTCATTAGAGAGATGACATTGTTATCTTATCATCTCTCCTTCTCATGTGGATCAGATCGCTAATGGGACAGGCATGTGGGGCCAGGAGTGGTATTATCTAAAACCCTTGACACACAACTATAACATTTTTAGATAGAATGATCCACCTTTTGTGAGCTTTGAAATCTCACCCAGGTCTATGAATAGTTTCAACTTCAAGAGGCTAGTTATGCTTTGTCTGCCTGTGATTGGGAAGCAGAATCACACCAGAGTTTCCAGTTCTGGACATTTGAAGATGCATTCTGACTCCAGACACAAATTCACAGCCACTGAAATAACCTTCAAGCTTTTGGGATGTAGAAGCAAGGAGTGCTGCTAAGAGAAAAACCACAACTCCTGAGAAAGTCATTCTGCCCTTCTCAATTTCCAGGCAGGTGATTGTCCCCAGTGAGGCTTTGGATGCACATAATTACATAGGGTCACTTGGGTAGCCCTCTTTTCTCACCCAGTCACTTTTGGCCAGTCTTGGCTACTGCCACTCCTACTGAATTATTGTACTTGCCCATCTTGACTGCAATTCTTCAGGAGACCTTCTTGCCATCCATTTGTCTTCAACAGGGTTGCATATTCCTATGTGTCTCCTGTAATCTTTCCACACTTTGGACCTGGAAGTGGATTACTGCTTCTTCCTCACCCCTGTAACTTTCAGATGACCCATTCTTCCCTCTTTTGCTTTTATGCTTGAGGGAGTTGGAGGGCTTTGCATCAATGTGGACCATCTGTCTACTCTCATTTAGTTAAAGAAGTCTTACTTTGCAGTTGTCTCAACTACTCACTACTGTTGCAGCCACCTGACACATGTCCAGGTGGTCTTGATATCTAGGGCCACACACTCTGCCCACCCACCCTGACCATCAATTATTCCATAGAACACACAAACTTCCTACCAGCCTTATCTTTTCACTTCACTCCTCTCACTGGCCTTCATTCTTTAGGCTGTGACTGACTGTCATGCAGTGCTTTGTTGTGTCCCTTAAATCAATACTTGAAGTGGCTAATGATATTAGGACTTGGGGCCTAGAGAGATGATGTAGTTTATATGAAGACAATAGGGTGGGTTTTTCAGAATGGGATATATATCCAGATAATTCTCCCCACAATAGCAGAAACCAGGAATAAGGCATCTATCTGCCAGACAGGAAGAGAAGCCTTCGTAGGAAACCATTATGCTATGCTGGACTATCAATTGTGAAAAATAAGTGTTTCTTGTGTAAGCAGTAGGGCCTGTTTTGTATGTAATGGTGTCTAAGCTGTGTGAGGCAGAGGTCTTTCTTTGCCAACAACCACCCGTCAGAACCCCGATGCCCCTCCATGGGCCTTCTAGCCACTCATCCACCACACTTACTACCCAATATGCCCTGGAAACATGGTGCATATAGAACTAGTCTTCCTCTTGTCAGTTTAAAGCACACAGAGACCTCCAAAGCTTCTCTGTTCTGGAGGAGTACAGAGTCACCCTAATTGGTATTCTTATCACCACAATAGAAAGTGTCCCAATATCCTTGACCCCAGACTGTTTTTCCAGATCCTGTCATCATGGACAGAAAAATTTGGTTAGCCTAACCATCCTGAGTTTCAGGTGTTTGTTTTTGCCCACCTTTTTTCTCAAAGGCAAAGAGTCAACTGGTGGCGGGAAGTTCAGTAAGGAATATTGTAGCGTGTCTTTCTGGCTATGAACTCATGGACCATTTGCCATTTGGTTTTCTTTTCTCTCTGTCACCTTAATCTCTGGGCTTGGACCTGATGGGAACAGTTACTTTTAGAGACAGCCTTCCTTTTGTCTTTCTGCAAAATTTATAAATTTCACTGAGATCTTGCATCCTTGGTGGGTGGGTCACTGAGGTGGGCCGTTGAGCTCTGAGCCTAGAAGGTCCCTTTCACACATGGTCACCCCGATCTACCTAGAAAGATCTTATTCTTCACACCTTTTTATCTCAGCTTCTGGGGTACTTGTGCATGGTTGGGGGTATAATGGGAGCTCTGAAATCTCCATTTCTCAGCTACCATTAATAAAAGGCTCTGCCTTTATAAAATTATACAGAGTAGGGCTTGTCCCACAGCTTAGAAAAATCTTTCTAACACTCACTCTTTTCCCAGTGCTCCATTAACTGCAGCATCTTCTCCCAGCATCAGCTCTTTGAATCTTAGGGACAAAATGTAAATGGGATGGGGATAGGGGAACCTTAATTTTAATATTTCCAGACTTATTTACAGCACCAACATATATACCTTTTAGAATTATTGATTCCTTGGGCAATTTGAGGCCTGCCAAAAATGCATGGGCACCACCAGGCTTGTCTACTCACCAGGTAAAGTCAAGGGTCACTTTCAGCTTTCCCAGTTTGTGATGACACCACAGATGCCTTTAGTTTTTCATACTCAGCCCAGATGTTGATGGCACATTTCCAGGTGATTAGTGCTCAAGGAGACACAGGGCTGTGGGGTGTGTACTGCATTTTGGAGATTTCTTCACTTACAACCTCATCGGGGACCCTTGTTTTTCCAGCTCATCCTTGCAACTCATCTCAGTGGCTTTTTCTGATGCAAACCCAGGTTCCTGGGGTCAAAAAAGTCCACCAGCCTTTGCCTTCAGTTGCCTTCTTTAGAACCTTCCACCTGGCTAGTGATAACCTTATTCCAGAACATTTCTTGTGTATTCTGCCTCTCCTCTGCCAACCTAACTTTCCAGGCTACCTCAGGAAGCAGCTGCCTTGGGCACTCCACCCTGCACCCCTACTTCCAGTAATTCTCACAGTGTCAGTTAAGATTTGCAGTCTGACCTGTCTCTGAAAGCAGCCAATGGCTCCTCAGGGAGAGGCCCATTGGGCAGCCTGCTGGCTGCTGCAGCCCATGCCAGAGACTCTAACTACCTTGGGGCTCCCCATGGTTTTAATTTGGGTGCTTGAAGGTCATTGCAGGGAACTTTCTCTTAGCATCCATGCTCTGCATTCCTGACTCAGGGATGTTTCATGAGGCTGACTTTGTCCAGTGTAGGTATGGGGACTCTCTGCAGAGTCACTCCTGATGCTGAAATATCACAGACAGCAGCAGCATCAAGGGCAGCTGGGCAGGCAGCCAATCTGGTGCCATCCTCACCCTTTTTCATTAGGCAGTGTGAAACAGACTTCACATCTCTCTGCCCACTGTCATTTCCATGAGTGTCCAGCCAATCTGAGCCTCCAGCAGGCCTGGGCAATCCCACAAAAGTAAAACAGGATGTTTTTATTTTTTTTGGCCTTTCCCTCCCTAGGTCACAGAAGACCAGCTCAGGCACTCAGCCCTCCAAGTAGCAAAGGCACTTGGTGGACACTGCCTGCCTGAAAGCCCCTGAAACACAACATATCTCTCTGAAGCTCTAATTTCTACTCTGTGGCTAGACTCCAGAAAACTGATTGCTGGTTAATGTTGTTGTTTTATTTTTAGTTTTTGAGAAACTTTTATGCCATGACCAGCACGGGAAGAACAGAACCAGAGAGGAGGCAATGGGTAATTAAGAAACACACACACACACACACACACACACACACACACACACACACACACACAGACATAACAGATAGCAAAGCTGGGACCAGGTGGTTCCCTGTACTCTGATGGAGACACAGAGACCCTTAAGGTCTACAGTGGGTTTATTTTATATCCCAAGAACAACAGAGGTGTAACTTCTTAATTGTGAAACAATGTTGCTGACACCCATCCTTTCATCCTGAGTCAACAACTTTATGATTCCTCAGCCTTACCTTCAATGTTGTTTTCTTCCTTCCCTTTAGTCAGCCAGAAACCATATACTGAGTGGTGTCCTTGTTTACCAAGTTCTGGTCAGCCTTGCAAGACCCTTGAACTTTGGATTCCAAGTACACAGGTAGCCTTGCTAAACCTGTTTTCTCAATGAACCTGGTTTCTGGCTCAAAGGTGCACAAACCTTTATACTGTTTCTCACTTGGCTTTAACAATTCTTACCTTTTCATATAGCCATTTGTCATTTTTATGTAATCTTCAGAAAAACACGTATTAAGGTCCTTTGTCAATTTTTAAAATAATGTTGTGTATTTCCTAGTTATTGAGGTGCTGTTTGGATATTGACTTCTTATCAGATACATGGTTTTCAAGTACCTGCTCCCAACCCATAAGTTGCCTTTTCCTTTGATTATTTCTTTTGCTGTGAAGAGGATTTTTAGTTTGCTGGAGTCCCACTTGTTTATTTTTGTTTTTATTGCCTGAAATTCTATACACAAAAAATAAAAATAAAAAAACTACACATTGTCACTCATATTTGAAATACAAAAATTACAAATATAGGAGCAGAGAATAGAATGGTGGTTATTAGATAATTTTCACAGGTTGGGGAATGGGAAGATAAACATCAAGTGTACAAAGGTGTAGTTCTGGGGACATATAAGTCTAGGGAGGTGATGTAAGTATGATGATGATAGTTAATAATACTGTATTTAATACTGAAAATTTGTTAAGAGAGTAGATTTCATTACAAAATTATTAGAAATTATGAGGAGATATGCCAAATAATTTCACTATGTAAATGTATAACAAATCATTATGTTGTACACCTTAGTTATATAAATTTCTATATAACAGTAAAATTAGAATGGTTGCAGTTCTGTAAGCTAAAAATGACCCATACAAAAATAAAATCAAGAAAACAATATCATTTACAATAGCATCAAAACTAATAAAATAGCTAGGATCAAACTTAACCAAGGTGATGAAAGACTTGTACACTAAAATCTATAAAAAATTATGGATAAAATGAAAAAAGACAAAACACATCCCATGTTCACACATTAGAAAGCTTAACCCTGTGGAGGTCATGGTAAAAAATATTAGAGTGTAGGTCATGTTATTTAATATAAAATTTTAATTCTATATATTTTATATTTATTTGTAAAATAATTTATAGATTGCAATTAAAAATGAATAAAATTATGTATTAAATTATATGTGCAGTGTTGAAAATTTTTTTGTATTTTTAGCATGTACTAGTAGTGAATGTATCTCTAGGATGCATGTGACCTCTGCATGGTTAATATTGGTAAACTGTCTATAACTCAAAGAAATCTAGAAGCTCATGCTATTCCCATTAAAATTATTAGAAAAAAAATAAAAATTATATGGTATCACCAAAATAGTAGAAATCATCATGAGGAAAAACAAAACAAAACAAACTGAATAAATAATATCTCCTGTTTTCAAAATATATTCTAAAGCCATACTCATTGAAATTGTGTAGTACTGGAATAAAGACAGACATATAAAGCAATAGAACAAAATAGAGAGCACAGAAATAAACCCACAAAGATATGGTCAATTGGTCATTGACAAAGGTGTTTGAAACACACAACAGGACAAAGTTTGTTTTTCAACAAATGATGTTGGAATAGCTGAATAGTCTCAAGTAAAAAGTGTATCATAGGACCTCTGCCTTACCCAATACAAATAAATAAACTTAAAATAGATTATAGACATTAATGTAAGACCTGAAACCATACAAGTCCTAAAATAAATGAACAAATAAAGCTTCAGAACTTTGTCTGTGAAATAAAACCTTGGATATGGTACTAAAAGAACACATAACATAAGCAAAAAATAAAGAAGTGAGAGCATGTAAAACTAAAATGCTCTGCACAGCAAGGGGAAAAAAACAAAATAAAAAAGCAACTGATCAATTTAGTAAAAATGTTTGCAAACCATATATTTGATAAAAAAATAAAAATATATACAAGAAACTCCTGTAACTCAATAGAAGATAAATAAAATTTGTATTTAAAAATGGGCAAAGAACTTGAACGTTTCTTCATAAAACACACACAAGTGGACAACAGGTACAAGAAAAGAGTCCCAACATCACAAAGCTTCAGGAAAATGCAAATTATATATATATATATATATATATATATATATATATATATATATATATATATATATATATATATAAAGTACTGGCAAAGTTGTGGAATAATGGGTGAAAATGTAATGTTGCTTCAGCAGCCATAAAAACAATATTCCTCAAATGGAGCTTTCATGCTATTCTTTGTCTCCACTTCTGGGTGTATCCAGAAAAACTAAAGGCAATACCCTATGAGATGTCTGCAACCCCATATAACAGCATTGTTCATAACAGTCAAGGTATGGAAACAATCAGTGTTCTCAGACATAGATTGGAAAAGGTGAAGGATTCATGATGAGTAAATGGTATATGATACTCTGGGACAGATAAATGGATGATGAAAATACAGTGTATAAACACATACAATAAACATAGAAATATACATTGTGTGTGTGCATATATTATATACATGAAGGCTGTCCAGAAAAATTAAGCCATAAATGCCTCTATTTTATATATTATATAGCAGGATACTTTCTGGTCAGCTTTCACACACACACACACACACACACACACACACACACACACACGTATATAAATAATATACACATACACACATAATGTGTATTTTGTATGTGTGTATCATATGCATATATACACCATATTTTCTTCATCTATTTGTCTGTCCAGGAATACCATTTAACATCCAGTCATCATAGTTCCTTCATCTTTTTCAATTAATTAATGGACACGGGTTGTTTATATACCCTGGCTTTGTGAACAGTGCTGCTGCATGGGGGGGTGCAGACATCTCTTAGGATCTTGACTTCAGTTTTTCTGGATAGACCCAGAAGTGGAATTATTAAATTGCATGGTTGCACTATCTGAGGAGTTCTGATACTGATTATGAAAGCTGCAGGGTTTGTCAAAACTTAAATTTTAAAAACTATATAATGACCATCTAAATAATATTGAGTTATCTCATTGTCGTTTGATTTGCACTTTCTTGATGATTGGCATTAAACATCATCTTATGTACCCATTGTCTTCTTGTATGTCTTTGGAGAAACATTCAAGTCCTTTGCCTATTTTAAAATCTAAATTTGATGTTTTTGGTTATTGAGTTGTAGGTGTTTCTTACACATATTTTTAATTTTATTTATCACATACATGGTTTGCAAATATTTTCTCCCAATCACTGTTGCTTTTTTATTAAATTTTCTTTGTTATATGTAAGTCTTTTAATGTACATAGCCTCACTTGTTTATTTCTGTTTTTGTTGTCGGCGCTTTTAGTACCATATCCAAAAAATCATTGCCAAGACAAAACTTATGAAGCTTTTTTGTTTGCTTGTTTTACAAAATTTACAGTTTCACATCTTACATTAAAGTCTGTAATGCATTTTAAGTAGATTTTTGTGTATGGGTAAGATAGAGGTTCAAGGTTCAATATTACACATTTTTGTTGGGGATATTAAGTCATTTCAACATTATTTGTTGAGGAAATTATTTTTGTCCTATTGTATGTTTTGGGCATTTTTGTTAAAGACCATTGATTATATCTTTGTGGGTTTATTTTTGTGCTCTCTATTCCTTTCTATTGCTTTACATTTTTCTCTCTATTCTAGCACTAAACAATTTAAATTACTATAGATTTGTAATATATTTTGAAATTACAAGATGTTATCTCTACAGTTTGGTTCTTTTCTCAATATGATTTAGGCTATTCTTTGTCTTATGGGGTTTCATATTAATTTTATTATCTCTTTTATTATTTTTGTAAAAAAAATGTTGTTTTGATGGGAATAGCATGAGCCTCTAGATCTTTTTGGATTATGGCTACTTCAAAAATATATTTTTTCAATGTGTAAACACGGGATGTCTTTTCATTTGTCTTTTAGTTTTATTCATTATATTTCATATTTTTTAGAATATAAGTTTTTCATAACCTTGGTTACGTTTGTTCCTACCTCTTTTATTGGTTTTGATGCTATTTTATATGAAATTGTCTTAATTTTCTTTGTGAATAATTTATTGTTAGTATATAGAACTACAACCATTATTATTTTATTTCATTTAAAATTTATGTACCTAAGGTGTACAACATAATCACTTGATACACATATACTTAGAAAATTGAGGACTACAGCTGAGCTATTTAACATAGCTCATCATAGTTCCTAACATTGTGTGATGAGAAGATATGAAACAAATTTAAAATTTTTCAATATTCAAAACAAAATTTAATCAGCTCTCTAGACTTATCTATCTTCAAAACTGAACTTTGTGTTGTCTGGCCAACACCTTCCAATTTTCTCACTTCCACAAAATTCCAGCTAACAACTGTTCTACTCGCTTCTCTTGTATTTTTATTTCATTTTTTCTTTTTCTTTTTTATTAAATTTATCGGGGCGACATTGGTTAGTAAAATTACATAGGTTCCAGGTTTACAGTTCCTTATTGTCTATGTGTTCCATTGTGTTCTCACCATCCAGAGTCATATCTTTTTCCATCAGCATATTATTTGAATTCCCCTCCCTCCTTTACCACCTCCTCCCCCCTTTCCCTCTGGTAACTACTAAACTATTGTCTGTGTCCAAAATTATTTTTAAATTTATTTTTATTGTTAGGATTATTGAGGTGACGTCTGTTAGCAAGGATTACATAGATTTCAGGCATACAATTCTACAGTGCATTGTCAACTTGTTGTATGATAAGTTCACCACCTAATGTGACTTGATTGTTAATTCACTCTGTTCTTTAGATATCACATGTAAGTGAGATCATATGGTATTTGTCTTTCTAAGTCTGACTTCTTTCACTTAGCGTGATATCTACTACTTCCATCCATGTTGTTGCAAAAGGTAAGATTTTATTCTTCTTTATGACTGAGGAATACTCCATTGTGTAAATGTACCAGAGCTTCTTTATCCAATCATATATTGGTGGGCATTTAGGTTGTTTCCATATTTTAGCTATTGTGAATAATGCTGCAATAAACATAGGTGTGCATATACTATTCCAAATTAGTGTTCTGGGTTTTTTATTTTAATAAATATCCGAGTAGAATTGCTGGATCATATGGTAGTTCCACACATCAATTTTTTGAGGAATCTCCATACTGTTTTCCATAGTGGTTGGATGAATTTGCAGTCCTCCCAAAAGTGCAAAATAGTTCCCTTTTCTCTACATCTTCACCAATATATTTTCTTGGTCAATTTATTGATGAGAGCCACTCTGACAGGAATAAGGTGGTATCTCCTTGTGGTTTAGATTTACATTTCTCTGATGATTAGTGATGCTGAACATCTTTTTATTTGTCTATTGGCCTTCTGTATGTACACTTTTGAGAAATGTCTATTCAGGTCTTCTTCCCATTTCTTAATTGGGTTGTTATTTTCTTTTTTGGTGTTGATTTGCATGAGTTTCTTATAAATTTTGGATATTAAGCATTTATCAGATACCTCATTGGTGAATATTTTCTCCCATTCTGTGGGATGTGTTTTTGTTTTGTAGATTTTTTTTGCTGTAAAAAATTCTTTTTAGTCTGATGTAGTCCAATTTGTTTATATTTTCTTTTGCTTCCCTGGTTCAAGAAGATATATCATTGAAAGTATTGCTAAAGGTACTCTCTGAGGGGTCACTCCCTATATTTTCTTCTAGGAGTTTTATGGTTTCAGGTCTTATATTTAGGTCTTTAATCCATTTTATGTTTATTTTTGTTTATGGTGTAAGAAGGTGTTCCAAGTTCTTTTTTTTTTTTTGCGTGTATCTGTCTAGTTTTCCCAGAACCATTGGTTGAAAAGATTGTCTTAACCCTAATGTAAGTTCTTGCTTCTTTTATTGTATATTAATTGACCATATAGACATGGGTTTATCTCTGGGCTGTCTATTCTTTTTCATTGATCTATGTCTCTGTTTTTATGCCAGTACTATGCTGTTTTGATAACTGTGGCCTTGCACTATAATTTGCTGTTTGGTGGCATGATTCCTTCAGCTTTGTTCTCCTTTCTTTTTTGTTTAATGACAAAAAAATTAAGTGTTTAAATTTTCTCTTATTTTTAAGCATCAAAATTGCATCTCACCAACATCTACACAATCACCGACATTTAGATAATACATATCAGGCATCTTCTTTACACATTACCCTGAAGTAATGATTGTGAGCATCATTATCATGAGCTATCCAAAGAAAAGGTTGTAAATAGGTTTTTCTCACACACATTTTATCGAAAAAGAATGTCTATATGCATCTCTGTGCAAAAGTTCTGCCAAGAGAGTAGATGTAAAATGCTCTTTTAAAACAGCATCTTTTCAATCAGAACATCCAGGGCAATACTTCTCACACATCAAAGCCTCAGGAAGAAGGTAAAGGCTGCTCTCTCAATACATTTCTTTAGTGAAAAAGTGTAAAGCATTTATTTTCCAAATATTAACTTTATCTCACAATCTAAGATTATTATTTTCTTCCCATCACATTGCTTTTTTTTGGATTTGTTTTTATTGTTAGACTTATTGGGGTGACATTGGTTAGCAAGAATTACATAGGTTCCAGGTGTACAATTCTACAGTGTATTGTCAACTTGTTGTATAGTAAGTTCACCACCTCATGTGAGTTCTCTTTCCATCATCATATATTTAGCTCCCCCTCTTTCCTCTCCCAACCCCACTTCTCCCATCCTTTCCCCATCTGTCTCCCAAAAAACATTAAATTATTGATAGTGCCCATGGGATTTTTGTTTGTTCCTTTGTTTGTTTTTTCTCAGTTGCTTTCAGTCTTATATCGCACATATTAATGGAGTCATACAGTTTTTTGTTTTTTTCTGTCAGGCTTATTTCGCTTAGGACGATGATCTCCAGGTCCAACTATTTTGTTGTAAATGGCAGTATTTCATTTTTCCTTAGAGCTGAATAATATTCCATTGTGTATATGTACCACAGCTTCTTTACCCAGTCATCTGTCACAGGATATGTTTCCATGTTTTGGCCACTGTGAACAGTGCTGCAATGAGCATTAGGGAACATAAGTCTTTGCGGACAAAGGTTTTCAAAGGTTTTGGGTAGATCCCCAGAAGCAGGATTGCTGGATCATATGGTAGCTCCATTCCTAATTTTTGAGGAACCTCCACACTGCCTTCCACAGTGGTTGTACCAGTTTGCATTCCCACCAGCAGTGTGCCAGAGTTCCTTTTTCTCCAGATCCTCTCCAGCACTTCTTATTCCTTGTCCTGTTGATAATAGCCATTCTCAAAGGTGTGAGGTGATATCTCATTGTGGTTTTGATTTGCATTTCCCTGATAGGTAATGAAGATGAGCATTTTTTCATATGTCTGCTGGCCATTTGTATTTCTTCGTGGGAGAAGTGTCTGTTTAGTTCTTCTGCCCACTTTTTAATTGAGTTGTATGTTTTTTGTTGTTAAGTCTTATTAGTTCTTTACGTATTTTAGATATTAGACCCTTATCTGATGCATTATTTGCAAATATTTTCTCCCATTCAGTTGGCTGTCTCTTTGCCTTGTTGATGGTTTCTTTGGGTGTGCAGAAGCTTTTTAGTTTAATATAGTCCCATTCATTTATTTTTGCTTTTACTTCCCTGTCCTTTCAGGTCAGGTTCATGAAGTCTTCCTTGAGCCCTAGGTCTATAAGTTTAGTGCCAATGTTTTTTCTACACAGTTTATTGTTTCAGGTCTGATAAGAAGGTCTTTAATCCATTTCGAGTTAATTTTTGTATATGGAGAGAGTTCACAGCTCAGCTTCATTCTTTTGCCTATGTTTCTCCAGTTTTCCCAGCACCACCTACTAAAGAGGTTGTCTTTTCCCCGTTGCATATTTCTTTTTCCTTTGTGGAAAATGACTTGTCCATAAATTTGTGGGTTTATTTCTAGGTTTTCAGTTATTTTCCATTGGACTATGTTTCTGTTTTTCTACCAATACCAAGCTGTTTTCATTATTGATGCTTTGTAATATAAATTGAAGTCAGGGAATGTAATACTATCAGCCTTATGATTTTTATGTAGTATTTTTTTTGACAATTTGAGGTCTTTTATGGTTATATATAAACCTCATAATTCTTTTACCTATTTCACAAAATATGATTGTTGAATTTTGATAGGTCTTGCATTAAATCTGTAGATTGCTTTGGGCAGAATGGCCATTTTAACAATGTTAAGTCTTCCTATCCATGAACAGGGGATATTTTTCCACCTCTTAAAGTCTGTTTCAATTTCTTTCAAAAGTGTCTTATAGTTTTCTGTGTATAAGTCCATCACGTTCTTTGTTAGGTTAATTCCCAGGTATTTCATTCTTTTTGTTGTAATGGCAAAAGGAATTGACTCCCTCATTTCTTTTACTGAGGATTCATTGTTTGTATATAGGAATGCTATTGATTTCTGTACATTGATTTTGTGTCCTGTGACTTTACTGTATTCATTTATTGTTTCTAATTGTTTCCTGGTGCAATCTTTGGAATTTTCTATATAAAGGATCATGTCATCTGCAAAGAGTGACAATTTGACCTCTCTTTCCCAATTTAAATGCTTTTTATTCCTTTCTGTTTCCTGATTGCTGTGGGTAAAACTTCCAGTACTATATTGAATAGCAGTGGTGACAAGGGGCATCACTGTCTTGTTCATGATTTTAGGGAAATAGGCTTCAGTTTTTTCACATTCAGTATGATGTTAGCTGAGGGTTTGTCATATATGGCCTTTATTATGTTGAGATACTTTCCTTCTATACCTATTTTTTCCAGTGTTTTGAATGTAAATGGATGTTGTAGCTTGTTGAAAGCTTTTTCTGCATCAATTGATATGACCATATGGTCTTTATCTTTTATTTTGTTTATGTTGTGTATCACATTAATTGATTTTCATATTTTGAACCATCCTTGTGTTCCCAGGCTGAACCCCACTTGATCATAATATATAATCTTTTTGATGCATTGTTGTATTGTATTTGCTAATATTTTGTTTAGGGTTTTTGCATCTGTGTTCACCAGAGATATTGGTCTATAGTTTTCCTTTTTTGTGTTGTCTTCACCAGGGTTTGGTATTTGGGTAATGTTGGCCTCATAGAATGAGTTAGGAAGTATTGCTTTTTCTTCATTTTCTGGAAGAGTCTGAAGAGGATAGTTGTTAATTATTTGAATGCTTGGTAGAGCTCTTTGGTAAGACCAACTACTCTGGGGCTTTTGTCTCTAGGGAAATTGTGGATAATAATTTTAATTTCTTTACCATTGATCAGACTATTTAGATTATCCAGTTCTTCCTGGTTCAGTCTAAGTAGGCTATAAGTTTCTAGAAACATGTCCATTTCTTCTATGTTGTTAAATTTAGTGGCATAAAGCACTTAATAATATTTTCTTATAATCCTTTGTATTTCTGTGGTATCAGTGGTAATTTCTCCTTTTTCATTTCTAATTTTGGGTATCTGTGTTCTTTTCTTTTGTCTTTTGATTAGTCTAGCCAGGGGTGTGTCAATTTTGTTGACTTTCTCAAAGAACCAGCTCTTTGTACTATTACTTTTTTCAATTGTCCTTCTGTTCTCAATTTGGTTTAGCTCTGCTTTAATTTTTAATATTTGTTTTCTTCTGCTGACTTTGGGTTTTGTCTGCTCTTCTTTTTGTAGTTCCTTAAGATGAAATGTTAAGGTGTTCACTTGTGATTTTACCTTTCTTTAAGACAGGTCTATAATGATATAAATTTCCCTCTCATTACTGCTTTCACTGTGTTCCAATAATTTTGATATTTTGTATTTTCATTGTCATAAGTTTCTATATGTTTTTAAATCTCTTCTTTTATTGTTCTTTTATCCAGTCATTTTTAATAAGATGTTTAATCTCCATGTATATGTGGTTATTTCTGCTTTTCTTTTACAGTTGTTCTCCAATTTCAAAGCTTTGTGGCCTGAGAATACACTTGATATAATTTCAATCTTCTTGAATTTGCTGAGGCTACTTTTGTGTCTCATGATGTGGTCTATCCTTGAGAATGTTCCATGTGTACTAGAAAAGAAGGTATAGTCTCTTTTTGCTGAATGAAGTGTCCTGTAAATGTCAATTATGTCCAATTGCTGTAATGTGTCATTTAGAGCTGATATTTGCTCATTTATTTTCATTTTGGATGATCTGTCCATGGCTGTTAGTGGGGTGTTTAAGTCTCCTACAGTGATTGTGCTTTTTTCAGTTTCTCCTTTTAGATCTGCTAGTATTTGCTTTGTATATTTTGGTGCTTCCTGGTTGGGAGCATATATATTAATTAGTGTTAAATCTTCTTGTTGTTGTATTGTGCCTTCTATCATTTTGACGTATCTATCTTTGTCTCTTGGTATCTTTTTCAACCTGAAGTTTATTTCATTAGATATCAGTATGGCAACTCCTATTTTTCCCTGTTTGCCATTTGTTTTGAGTATAATTTCCCATCCTTTCACTCTGTGTCTTCTTGTCCTTAGGGTGTCTCTTGGAGACAGTATATGGGTGGGTTTATTTTTTTAATCCAGTCTGCTACTCTGTGTCCTTTTATTGGTGAGTTTAGTCCATTAACATTTGGAGTGATGATAGATATGCATTTCCTGTGATCATTACTTTTTGTTGTTGTTGTTATTTTGTTTTATTTTTGTTTTTTTCGTGTTGCCCCAACTCTATTCCCTTTGTCCTGATGTTTTGTTTCTGGTTGAAGGGACTCATTCAGAATTCCTTGAAATGCCTGCCTGGTGGTTGAGAATTCCCTCAGCTTCTGAGTGTCTGAGGTCTTTATTCTTCCTTCATATCTGAAGGATAATTTTTCTGGATAATTTATTCTTGGTTGGAATTTTCTTTCTTCAAAGTTTTGAATATTTGATTCCACTCCCTCCTGTCTTGTAGAGTTTCTGCTGAGAAGTCTGCTGCCAGCCTGATGGGTTTTCCTCTAAAGGCTATAGTTCTTTTATATACTCACTGCCTTGAGAATTGTCTCTTTATCTTTAGTTTTTTACATCTTTAGTACCATGGGTCCTGAAGAAGATCTGCTAGGGTCCAGGTATCTAAGGGGCCTATTTTCTTCTTGAATTTGTGGTTCCAGATCTTTCCATGGTTTGGGAAATTCTTGTGTACTATTCATTTGAGTCTGCTGTCTGTAGCGTGCTCTGCTCCTACGTCTAATTCTAGTATTCTGATGTTGTTTTGTATGAGTTCTTTCTATCCATTTTTGTTATGTATTCCCTATCTTCCCCTTTCTGAGATGTTTCCATGTTCTGATCTTCAATATCACTAATTCTTTCCTCCACCTGGGTGGCCCTATTTCTTATGGCAGTTATTTCATTTTTCACTTCTTTTATTGTATTATTTATCTGTTGAAATTCCATGTCGTTCTTCTTTATGGTTTGGGTTTCTTTGTTAAAATTTTCCTTTTGTTCATGGATTTCCTTTCTGAGATCATTCATCTCAACTATGGTGTCCTGCCAGTATGTTTTAATTTATCTCAGAATCTTTAAAATGGCTACTTTGTAATCTCTGTCACTTGGCTCATAAATTTCTAGCTCTATGAGAATCTTTTCTAAAGATTTTTATCTTCCTTCTGAGCAGCTTTAAATTCTAAAGTGCTCATGTTGTCTGCTGGGTTCTTCTTTGGCATGAGGACTTTATTTTCAGCAGAGCCCAGGAATTCTCTTTCCTTCTCTGATTAGTATTTTTGTGGTGTCTTGCTGAAGAGCAGACATTAGGTGGCACTGCGTAGCAAGTTTTGGGAGAGAGAGAAGGTGTTTAAGCCTTAATGCTGTCTCCAGCAGCATTTGGAGGCAGGGTGCATCAGTCCATGGTCCCTCAGCTTTCCGCAGTTCGTTTAGGACGCTGTAGGAGAGGGGGGAGGCAAACCAAATGCACGCTGGGGAAGCTCCACCTTCTGACCCTTGCTGAGGAAGCTGGGGGGACAGGGAAGCTGATGAGATGCAGGCCAAGACTGCTTTCGCTGGTTGGTTGGGGTGAACACTGTCAAATCTGCCTCTCTTCCTTTTGCGCTTTACCTCAGTCATGTTTCAGCGATCTGTCTTCACACTAGTTGCTCAGGGCTGAGTCTGCAAGCACATGCAGCATGGGCCTGGAGATGGAGGCAGCACAATAGTGCTGTGTGATGGCACAGGGTGTGCATGCTCAGTGGGGCAGAATACGCATGCCCCAAGAGATCTCCAGGTGCATGCGAGGGCACTGGGCAAGGGCATCTGAGGGTTCTTGGCCAGGGCATTGATGTGTGCGTTCTGTGGACTGGAATCTGAAGGCCCTACTAGATCGTTGGGTGTGTGTGAAGGTGCTGGGTGAGGGCACCAGGTGTGCTCAGTGTGTGGGCTGGGGTTGGCAAGCCCTGCAAGGTTGCCAGGTGTGCTGGGTACATGCATACCACGTCTGGGAGATGCAGGCCATGTGAGAGTACCAGGTACATGTGGTCCACAGGCTGAAATCCACAGGCCCAGCGATCACTGGGAAGGCATGAGGGTGTTGGGTATGCATGTACCCCATGCCTAGAGACATAGGCTCTGTGAGAGCTCTTGGAGAGGCACTGGGCATGTGTGAGCCATGGGTCTAAAGCTGAGGGCCTGATGCCACAGGTTGCATGAGGGCGGTTGGAACACCTCTGCCTTGGCTGGTAACCATTGCCCCATGGCAGCATTGTGTGTGCATATGCACCTGCACATTGGAGGTTGTGAGGGCACCAGAGGCGAGATACTGTATCTGGGGCTTTATTTCAGCCTGTGGCTGTTTAGAGACCTCATTCCCTTTTCTTGCTAATGAAGAGTTTCAGAGGCTGGCTCCCAGGCTTTGTCCCTAACATGCTGCTTTAAGGTCTAGCTACCTCACAGTCTCTCAGTATTCTGCCACTCTGGCTTTCACTCTTGTCACCTCTTTGCCTCCTCCCTCCCATGCATCATGCTGTTCCCTGATTTCTTTCTAGTTCATTCAATTAGCTGTGATGGGGTCCTGTCGTGATTTGTCTCTGCTCCCTCCCTTCTCTCCTGCTCACACCTCTCTCTCCAACCTTCAGGTGTTTTCTTGTGATGCATGGATTTCTCAGTTGTTACTGTGTCACTCAGGGTTTTTTCCTTGGCTCCAGGATGGCTATTTTATTGTGTTTTCTGGGAAGGTTTTAGGGACCTCCTCCATCTTGTCCTCTTTAGAAGGGTTTTTTCTTGTCTTATTTATTCTTAACAATAATTTTTTTCTTATTCCATGTGTTTTGGAAAGGAATAAGTAAGCTGACAGTCCACTTTTGAAACACTTTTAATATAAAATAAATACATATATAGTATCTATTCTTACATCATAAGGAAAATAATTTTCCAAGTTCATATTTAAATTATTTCTTATTTTATAAATTCACCCATTGTTTCTTGCTGGGTAACATTTAAATCTTTTTTTTTTTTACTTGATGATTATGAGGTAATCTTGTATCTGTGGGGATTACTGCCAATTTATATAGATTTCTAGATTTTTATTTTCCTTGTGTTTCTAAATTCTGTAATTCTCTGGAAATATCTGTATAATCACTGTTTATAGTGTGTCAGTCAGGATAAGCTAAATTATGCTGCAGTAACAATTGCCAACTGGGTTAAAAAGTAGAGATATGTTTACAAGTATGATGCAGGTCCACATTCAACATGGTTTTAAAGAAATTTGAGGAGTTTCTGAGGCTTTATGTTATTTATACCTATGATCCAGGCTGACAGAATTAACATTTTTCACTTGTTCACGATGAAATGTGCTTAGCTTTTAAAAATTTCACCTAGAATTTGTTTCACTTTTTATTGGTCTGGACAACTTACATGGCCACAACTAAGTTTAAAAAGGTGATGTGTAAATTAGGAAGGTAAAAATAGTGCCTTGTAGCAGTCTTCTTAACGCTGGCACTTGACTACTGGTCTATTTTCCCCATATTTAATCTTTAGCTAAATCCTAAATGCTTTAGTCTAGTACTAATCTAATGCAATGTTTCAGGCATCTCAGCCCAATCTGGCTTCCTTTTCACTGGGCCAAAATATTCCAATCTTATATCTTAAAAAACCTTTCAAGGTGGGATGATGATGGCAGCATAAGAGGACGTCCCTGAAATCTTTTCTGGAAATTTACAAATTGAACAGCAAAAAGCCAACATGGAGATCCTTAAGCAACACAGCCTTAGCTGAGAGATCCACCCACTGCAAGAAAACACCTAAAAGACAGAGAAATGGAGGCAAATGGGATAAAAAGGAAAGAAATAGTGTTGAGAAGAGGCTGTAAAATGTGACCTGGTGCTGGTAGAAGAATGACCCACAAAGGGGCTGGTGGAAACAGGCTGAAGGACAGCATGATCCTGGGCAAGAAGAGAACTGGAGATTGGAAGCTCCATGAGGGTACAAAATAAAGTCCAAGACAGAGCGAAGAAGCTCTAGGGCCCCAGCCAGAGCACCATACCCTGTATGTGATAGGGCCTGAACAAAGGCATGCTAAAGTGCCCAGAGCAAAAATAGAGACCCAGCCAAATTTAACCCCAAACTAGGAGCTGACAGGTGTAGGAATAAATGACAAATTGCCCCTCAATAAGCTTGAGACTAAGTGCCAACAGCTGGGGTGTCACTTGTCAGAACAAAACACATTCCCAGGTGAAACACAGTACTAATGGTATGCGACCATTCACATGCTCTCCTGATGGAGGGCCAAGCCTCCTTTGTGGAGCACATCGGCCAAAAATCTAGTGTGCTCCTGATGGAGTGCCAAATGTGCCTTGTAATGTGCAGCTTCCCTGGCTTCAGTGCGATCCTGACAAAGGGCCCAGGCTTGTATTGCAGCATGGGCTAGGCATGACTCAGGACTCCCCTGATGGAGGAGTGGACTTTTCCTGCAGAGTGCACCTCTCCTGGCCCTGAGTGCTCCTGACAGAAAAACAGGCCTATTTAACAGCTGCAGCAGCACCCAGGGTAGTGAGCAACCTTGGGATAAGCAACAGTGATGAACTGCACTGTCCCAACAGTGAGGCAGAAACTATGAACATGGAGCCTGTCTGCTTCCTCTCATTCTTGACAAAACTGCCATTATCCTGTGCCACAAACAAGCACTGAGCCCTCCCCAACAAACCCCACCTCCACAGGAACCAGGAGAGGGAATCAGGGAAACTAAAACAAAGGCACAGCAGCCTCTGCCTATACTGAGGAAGAGAATAATATCACCCACTACATTTTCCCAAAGAGGAGGAGCACCAAAACCAAAGCAACTGAGTCAAAGAGGAATATTCCACCATTCAGGAAAGTTCTGAGAGTGAGAAAATCAAACAACCAAGAAAAAATACTGTAAGACACTGCAGTGCTACCAAGCACAACCGGAAAGTGAAAGAAAGAGCACACAATATCTGTAAAGGAAAATATTTTGATGCTCAGGAAGAGAAACACATCAACTACAATGAGCTCCCTTGAGAACAAAGCATCTCAGAGAGAAAAATGGAAAATACCCCCAAAAGGAACTTATAAATTTGTAAATAATACTATTTAAGTGACACCGAATTCAAGACTGTGGACCTAAAATACTCAGAGCTCTAGGAATGCTGGCAGAGTACTTAGACTAAGATAAATAATCTCAGAAAGGAAATCTCTGAACAAAAGAAACACTTTAACAAAGAAATTGAAACTATAAAAAAGAATCCAATCAAAATTAGGGAGACAAACAATGCAATAAAGTAAATAAAGCATGAAGTAACTAGCATAGGAAGCAGAGCCAATCAGATGGAGGAAGGAATTAGTGACATCAAATATAGAAACATGAAAATTGAACAGAAAGAAAAAGACAGAGTTTGAGAACCCTTCCTGAAAAAAAAAGATCTCTACAATAGCTATCTGAGCTCATTACAAAGAACAGCAATAGAATAATAGAAATATCAGAATAAAAACAACAAAATTCTAATGAGAGCTTAATCAAACAAATAGTAGATGAGAAACTTCCAAACCTATAGAAAGAACTGAAACCCTAAATTCAAGAAGGAAACAAGACCCGTATCAACCTGAACCCCTATACTAAAGATGTGAATAGACAAAGAAAGAATTCCCAAGGCAGCCAGGAGGAAAAAATTATAAACTTCAAAGGAAAGCCCATCAGGCTATCATCAGATTTCTCATAAAAACTCTTCAAGCCAGGAGGAAATGATATTATATATTCAAAACATTAAAAGAGAGAAACTATCACTCAAGAATAATCTACCCAGCAAAGCTATCCTCTAGATATGAAAGAGGAATAAAGACCTTTTCACACATATAGAAGCTGAAGGAATTTTCCAACACAAAGTGAGCACTCCAGGAAATACTAAAGAAAGATATTCTACCTAAAACAAAAAACCAAAAAAGTGGCAAAACTTTGGGACTACAAAAACATAAAAAGGGAAGAAGTAAATGTTTAAATTCCCAAAAGAGAATAGAAATTCAAAGTATGCTTAAGAATAAGAGCCACTAGATATATAAAATTTTAATCTTCATAAACCTCAAGATAACTGCTAAAAACAAACAAACAAACCAAAATCAAAAATAAAACCAAGACACACAATAAGAAAAAGAAGGAAAAATCATAGAACTCCATAAAACTAAAAAAACAGATGATGAGAGAAAAGCAAAGAAGAAACTGAGACACTGAACAACCAAAACCTGAAGACAAAATGGCCATAGAAAATCTTCATATATTAATGACCACCCTAAATGTGAATAGACTGAACTCACCAATGAGAAGGCACAGAGTAGCTGACTGGATTGAAAAAGAAAACCCATTTAAAAGCTGTCTCTAAGAGACACACCCCAGCCACAGGAAAAAGAAAGACTCAAAGTGAAAGGGTGGAAAACTATACTCCAAGCAATTGGTATCTAAAGAAAAGCAGGAGTATCCACACTTATATCTGATGAAACAAATTTCAGGTCAAAAATGGTAATCAGAGACAAAAATGGACATTAAATAATGATGAACTGTCAACAAGAAGACAGGAAACTCATTCAATATATGCTCCCAACAAGAAAACACCAAAATGTATAAAGTAATTACTCAAAGACCTAAAAGGTGAAATTGACAAAAAATACAATTTATACTAGGACACCTAAACACCTCCTGACAGCCATGGATGGATCATCCAAACAGAAAATAAATAAGGAAATATCAGCTTTAATTGATACATTTCAACAGTTGGACATAATTGACATTTATAGGGCATTCCATCCTACAACACAAGACTGTACACTTTCAAAGATAGACCATATGCTGAGACACAAAACTAGCCTCAGCAAATGTAAGAAGATTCAAATCATACAAAGCATATTCTCAGACCACAAAGTGTTAAAATTGGAGATCAACTGCAAAAAAAGTAGAAAAGACCACATATATATGGAAATTAAACATGTTATTTAAAAAGAACTGGATCAAAGCAGAAATAAAAGAAGAGATAAAAATATATAGAAACTAATGACAATGACATATAAAAATTATTGGGAAGCAGCAAAAGCAGTAATAAGAAGAAAATTTATATCATTACAGGCTTATATCATAAAACAAATAAAAAGTAAATAATAAACAAGTAAATGAACTAATATCCCACCTTAAAGAACTAGAAAATAAGCAACAACAACAAAAATGGCCCACAGTCGGCAGAAGAAAGTAAATAATAAATATTAGAGCCCAACTAAATGACGTGAACAGAAAAATGGTAGAGAAAATTAATGCAATAAAGAGCTGGTTCTTTGAAAAAAATCAATAAAATTGACAAACCCTTGGCTAGACTCATGAAGCCACAAGGTGAAAAAATACAAAACACCAAAATTAGAAATGAAAGAGAAAAATTACCACTCATACAACAGAAATACCAAAGATCCTTTGAAAATATTATGGAGGACTATGTGCCACAAAATTTAACAACCCTTAAGAAATACACAGGTTTTTAGAAAACTATAGTCTGCCTAGACTGAATTAAGAAAAACTGGACAATTTGAATAAACCAATCAACAGTAAGGAAGTTGAAACAATCATCTGAAACCTCCCTAAAGGCAAAAACCCAGGACCAGAAGGTCTCATCAATGAGTTGTATCAAGCATTCAAAGAAGAAATAATGCATATCTTCCTCAAACTCTTAAAAATTTGAAGAAGAGGCAATACTTCCCAATTCATTCCATGAGGCCAACATAACCTTAATATCAAAGCCTGGTAAGGATAATTGGTCCATAGAAAATTATAGACCAATATCCCTGATGAACACAAATGCAAAATTCCTTAATAAAATAGTAGGAAATAAAAAAAATGCATTGAAAAGACTATAAACCGCAATCAAGTAAGATTTATCCCACGAACACATGGATGGCACAACGTATGCAAATTAATCAGTGTGATATGCCACATAACAAACTAAAAGATACAAACCCTATGATCATATCAATTGAGGCAGAAAAAGCATTTGACAAAATATTAGTTTTGTTCAAATATAATTGCAGTTTTTTCATTGTTGAAATTTGCCATTTGATATTGGAATATATTTTTAAATTCATTTTTATTGTTAGACTTATTGGGGTGACATCTAGCAAGGATTACATAGGTTTCAGGCATACAATTCTACAGTGCATTGTCAACTTCATGTATAATCAGTTCACCACCTAATGTGAATTCTCTTTCCATCATCTTATATTTAGCTTCCCCCCTCCTCTCCCACCTCCTCCCCCCTCTCCCCTCTCTATCCTACTCATCCCCAAATAAACATTAAACTATTGATTGTGTCCATGGGTTATTTTGTTTCTTCATTTCTTTTTTCTTTGCTTTCAGTTTTATATTCCGCATGTGAGTGAAGTCATACAGTTCTTTGTTTTTTCTGTCTGGCTTATTTCATTAAGCATGATGATCTCCAGGTCCATCCATTTTGTTGCAAATGGCAATATTTCATCTTTTCTCATAGCTGAATAACATTCCATTGTTTATATGTACCAAAGCTTCTTTATCCAGTCATCTGTCGCAGGGCACTTTGGTTGTTTCCATGTTTTGGCCACTGTGAACAGCGCTGCAATGAACATTGGGGTACATAAGTCTTTGCGGACAAAGGTTTTCAAGACTTTTGGGTAGATCCCCAGAAGGGGGATTGCTGGGTCAAATGGTAGCTCCACTCCTAAATTTCTGAATAACATCCACAATGCCTTCCACAGTGGTTTTACCAGTTTGCACTCCTACCAGCAGTGTACCAGAGTTCCTTTTCCTCCATATCCTCCCCAGCACGTGTTATTCCTTGTCTTGTTGATAATAGCCATTCTAACAGGTGTGAGATGGTATCTCATTGTGGTTTTGATTTGCATTTCCCAGATAGCGAAAGAGGATGAGCATTTTTTCATGTCTGCTGGTCATTTGTATTTCTTCCTGGGAGAAGTACCTGTTTACTTCTTCTGCCCAATTTTTAATTCTGTTGTTTGTTTTTTTGTTGACAATTCTTATTAGTTCTTTATATATTTTAGATATTAGACCCTTATCTGATGCGATATTGGCAAATATTTTCTCCCATTCAGTTGGCTGTCTCTTTGCCTTGTTGATGGTTTCTTTTGCTGTGCAGAAGCTTTTTAGTTTGATATAGTCCCATTCATTTATTTTTGCTTTTACTTCCCTTGCCTTTGAGGTCAGGTTTATGAAGTCTTCCTTGAGTCCTAGGTCTATAAGTTTAGTACCAACATTTTCTTCTATACAGTTTATTGATGCAGGTCTTATATGAAGGTCTTTAATCCATTTTGAGTTAATTTTTGTATATAGAGAGAGTTCACAGCTCAGGTTCATTCTTTTGCATAAGGTTTTCCAGTTTTCCCAGCACTACATACTAAAGAGGCTGTCTTTTCCCCATTGTATGTTTTTTGCTCCTTTATCAAAAATTATTTGTCCATATATTTGTGGGTTTATTTCTGGGTTTTCAGTTCTATTATATTGGTCTCTATTTCTGTTCTTCTGCCAGTACCAAGCTGTTTGACTATTGATGCTTTGTAATATAAATAGAAGTCAGGAAGTGTAATGCCACCAGCCTTATTTTTTTTTTATGTAGTATTGCTGTGGCAATTCGAGGTCTTTTATGGTTCCATATAAATCTAATAATTCTTTTATCTATTTCATGAAAGTATGATTGTGAGACTTTGATGGGTATTGCATTAAATCTGTAGATTGCTTTGGGCAGAATGGCCATTTTAATAATGTTAAGTCTTCCTATCCATGAACAGGGAATATTTTTCCACCTCTTAAAGTCTGTTTCAATTTCTTTCAAAAGTGTCTTATAGTTTTCTGTGTATAAGGCCATCATGTTCTTTTTTAGGTTAATTCCCAGGTATTTCATTCTTTTTGTTGTGATAGCAAAAGGAATTGACTCCCTCATTTCTTTTGCTGTGGATTCATTGTTTGTATAAAGGAATGCTGTTGATTTTTGTACATCAATTTTGTATCCTGCAACTTTACTATGTTCATTAATTGTTTCTAATAGTTTCCTGGTGGAATCTTTGGAATTATTTATATAAAGGATCATGTCATCCGCAAATAGTGACAATTTGACCTCTTCTTTCCCAATTTGGATACCTTTGATTCATTTCTCTTGCCTGATTGCTGTGGCTAAAACTTCCAGTATTATATTAAATAACAGTGGTGACAAGGGGCATCACTGACAAGGGGACTAGGTTTCAGCTTTTCCCCATTCAGTATGATGTTAGCCGAGGGTCTCTCATATATGGCCTTTATTATGTTGAGATACTTTTCTTCTATACCTATTTTAGTTAGTGCTTTGATCATAAATGGCTGTTGCACCTTGTCGAAAGCTTTTTCTGCATCAATTGAAATGACCGTATGGTCTTTTCTTTGATTTTGTTTATGTGGTGTATCACATTGATTGATTTTCGTATGTTGAACCATCCTTGTGCTCCCGGGATGAATCCCACTTGATCATGATGTATGATCTTTTTGATGCATTGTTGTATTCTGTCTGCTAATATTTTGTTCAGGAGTTTTGCATATGTGTTCATCAAAGATATTGGCCTATGGTTTTCTTTTTTTGTGTCGTCTTTGCCAGGCTTTGGTAGTAGAGTAATGTTGGCCTCATAGAATGAGTTAAAAAGTATTGCTTCCTCTTCAATATTTTGGAAGAGTCTGAGGAGGATAGGCGTTAATTCTTCTTTGAATGCTTGGTAGAACTCGTTGGTGAAACCATCTGGTCCAGGGCTTTTGCCTTTTGGGAGATTATGTATAGTCCTTTCAATCTCGTTGCTACTGATTGGTCTGTTTAGATTATCCAGTTCTTCTTGGTTCAGTCTTGGTAGGCTAGAAGTTTCTAGAAACTTGTCCATTTCTTCTAGGTTGTTAAATTTCATGGCATAAAGTCCTTCATAATATTTTCTTATAATCCTTTGTATTTCTGTGGTATCAGTGGTAATTTCTCCCCTTTCATTTCCAATTTTGGATATTTGGGTCCTTTCCTTCCACCCTTTGATTAGTCTCGCCAGGGGTTTGTCAATTTTGTTGACTTTATCAAAGAACAAGCTCTTCGTAATATTTTTTTCTATTGTCTTTCTGTTCTCTAATTGGTTTAGCTCTGCCTTAATTTTCATTATTTCTTTCCTTCTGCTGACTTTGGGTTTTGTCTGATCTTCTGTTTTTTAGTTCTCGAAGGTGGCATGCTAAGATGTTTGCTTGTGATTTTTCTTGTTTCTTAAGGTAGGCCTGTAATGATATAAATTTCCCTCTTATTACCGCTTTCGCTGTGTCCCAATAATTCTGATATGTTGTATTTCCATTGTCATTAGTTTCTATATATTTTGTAATCTCATCTTTTATTTGTTCTTTTATACAGTCATTTTCAATAAGCTGTTGTTTAATCTCCATGTATATGTGGTTTTTTCTGCTTTCCTTTTACAATTGATCTCCAAAGCTTTGGCTTCGTGGTCTGAGAATACACTTGGTATGATTTCAATCTTCTTGAATTTTCTGAGGCTACTTTTGTGTCCCAGCATGTGGTCTATTCTTGAGAATATTCCATGCGCACTAGAAAAGAAGGTGTAATCTCTTTTTGCTCGATGAAGTGTCCTGTAAATGTCAATGATGTCCAATTGCTGTAATGTGTGATTCAGAGCTGTTATTTCCTAATTTATTTTCTGTTAGGAAGATCTGTCCATGGCTGTTAGCGGGGTGTTTAAGTCCCCCACTATGATTGTGTATTCATCAGTTTCTGCTTTCAAGTCTATTAGTAGTTTCTTTGTATATTTTGGTGCATCTGGGTTGGGAGCATATATGTTGATTACTGTCAACTCTTCTTGTTGTTGCATTGTGCCTTTTATCATTATGAATGACCATCTTTGTCTTTTATTATCTTTTTCAACTTGAAGTTATTTCATCAGATATCAGTATTGCAACTCCTGCTTTTCTCTGGTTACCATTTGCTAGGAGTATTGTATCCCATCCTTTCACTCTGAGTCTGTGTTTGTCCTTAAAGCTGAGGTGTGTTTCTTGGAGACAGCATATGGATGGGTTCTGTTTTTTAATCCAGTCTGCTCCTCTGCGTCTTTTTATTGGTGAGTTCAGTCCATTAACATTGAGAGTGATGATCGATATGTGAGGATTTCCTCTGGCCATTACTTATTTCTTTCTTTGTTTTTGTTTGTTTGTTTATTTGTTTATTTTTGTTTCTTTCTTTTTGCCCCAACTTTATTCCATTTTTCCTGGTGTTTTGTTTCAGGTCAAAAAGCCTTATTCAGTATTTCTTGGAGTACTGGTATTGTGCTGGCAAATTCCCTCAGCTTCTGTGTGTCTGAGGTCTTTATTCCACCTTCATATCTGAAAGATAATTTTGTTGGAGAATCTATTCCTGGATGTAAGTTCCTGTCTTTTAAATTTTTGAATATTGGATTCCACTCTCTCCTGCCTTGCAGAGTTTCTGCTGAGAAATCTGATGCCAGTCTGATGGTTTTTCCTCTAAAGGTTATAGTTCTTTTTTCTCTGGCTGCCTTGAGAATTGTTTCTTTGTCTTTAGTTTTTGATATTAATAGTACCATGTGTCTTGGAGAAGATCTGTTAGGGTCCGAGTGTCTACGGGACCTGTTTTCTTGTTGAACTTGGGGTTCCAGATTTTTCCACAGATTTGGAAAGTACACATCTACTATTTGTGTGAGTATGTTCTTTATAGAGTGCTCTACCCCTTCTTCTATCCCTATGATCCTGATGTTGTTTTGTCTCATGGAGCCAGATAGTTTTTGTAGAGTTTTTTCAATTATTTTGGTTCTGTATTCCCTCTCTTCCTCTTTCTTAGATGTTTCCATGTTCTGATCTTCAATATCACTAACTCTTTCCTCCATCTGGTTGGCCCTGTTTCCTATGGCAGTTTTTTCGTTTCTCACTTTTTTTATTGTATTACTTATCTCTCGCATTTCCATCTCAATCTTCCTTGTGATTTGAATTTCTTTGTTAAATTGTTCCTTTTGTTCATGAAGTTCCTTTTTTATGTTATTCATGTCCTTTTTTTCTTATTTTTTCTTTCAATTCATTTTTATTTTAGACTTATTTGGGTGACATCTGTCAGCAAGGATTACATAGGTTTCAGGTGTACAATTCTACAGTGCATTGTCAACTTGATGTATAATGTGTTCATCAACTAATGTGACTTCTCTCTCCATCACTTTATATTTAGCTTCCTGCCCTCCTCTCCCACCCCCTCCCCTTTCTCCCCTCCCTAACGCACTCGTCCCCAAATAAACATTAAGCTATTGATTGTGTCCATGGGTTATTTGTTCATTTCTTTTTTTTTTCTTTGCTTTCAGTTTTATATTCCGCATATGAGTGAGATCATGCAGTTCTTTGTTTTTTCTGTCTGGCTTATTTCACTTAGCATGATGATCTCCAGGTCAATCCATTTTGTCGCAAATGGCAATATTTCATCTTTTCTTACAGCTGAGTAATATTCCATTGTGTATATGTACCACAGTTTCTTTATCCAGTCATCGGTCGCAGGGACCTTTGGTTGTTTCCATGTTTTGGCCACTGTGAACAGCGCTGCGATGAACATTGGGGTACATAAGTCTTTGTGGACAAAGGTTTTCAAGTTCTATGGGTAGATCCTCAGAAGGGGGATTGCTGGGTCAAATGGTAGCTCCATTCCCTATTTTCTTAGGAACCTCCACAGTGCCTTCCACACTGGTTGTACCAGTTTGCACTCCCGTCAGCAGTGTACCAGCGTTCCTTTTTCTCCACATCCTCTCCAGCACTTTTTATTCATTTTCTTGTTGATAATACCCATTCTCACAGGTGTGGGGTGGTATCTCATTGTGGTTTTAATTTTCATTTCCCGGATAGCTAATGAGCATGAGCATTTTTTCATATGTCTGCTGGCCATTTGTATTTCCTCATGGGAGAAGTGTCTGTTTAGTTCTTCTGCCCACTTTTTAATTGGGTTGTTTGTTTTTTTGTTGTTAAGTCTTATTAGTTCTTTATATATTTTAGATATTAGACCCTTATCTGATGCGTTATTGGCAAATATTTTCTCCCATTCAGTTGGCTGTCT